>NC_051165.1:248960358-249040358 GCF_013339725.1 Rhipicephalus microplus
ATGTGAGAAGCCCGGGTACTGTGCGATGTCAGACCACGTTAAAGAACATGATATGGTCGAAATTTCCAATGCTTCCACTAGGGCGGGCCTCATAATTATCTTGAGGATTTGGAACGTAAGTACCTAGGTATCATTATTGTCACAACGTCGACGCGTTTGCTGATCTCAGGTTATTCGAGACACCTTCCGTTTATCGAGCTAGAACGTGTTCGCTTTAATTGGGGCAGGCGTTTCCAGCAAACGCGCACGCTCTGTTACCTGATCATCGGAACAGGCGCCTCCTCATAAGCTCTCTCTGCCCTTTAGCTCGAGCCGCGCCGCGCTGACAGTGATCGAGCAGCTAAGTGCATTCGCGTACGCGGCTCTCTTTGTGTCTTTTTTTGTTTTGCATACTTTATTTCTTCCAGCCCCACACATCCACAAGTTCTTCAACTGGGTCAGTGTATTTTTTTTCTCATTATTTTAACAACTTCGCGGGGCTGCACGGCGCCTGTTCTGCGCGCACTTGTGTTTGGTTTCAGGGGCGTGTGCTCCTCGCTTCTTCAAATATGTTTGCCTTTATTTATTTTTCAGCTTGTACTTTGTTACGCTCCGTAAACGTGGTGTCCTTGGTCGGACTGGAATGGTTGGTCGTATTGTTTATATATCTATAAAATACTGCTGACATGGAATCCAAGCAGCGTAAGCATTACGATAGAATATTGAGCATAACTGTCCTATTACATTGTGTATGAAGAGGAAAAATTAATATTGTCATCAGAGCAAACTTGATCGTTGTAAAATGATCACAGCAGGGATTCATATTGCGCGCTGGTACTTTGAGAAAAAGAGGAAGTTATTGTAAGCAATCGTAAGTAATGTGTAAGTTTTGGTTTCTATGTGAACGCTGCCCACCATATATATCGTATAGGCTTCATCATGCAGATTAGTGTCTTATAGAATATTTGAAGACTTCAATATGAATCTAGTGGTTCTTTTTACGATATTCACGCTCATTGACACTTGTTTATAGGGTATTCTATTGATACTTCAATATTCCAAGTTGGCAGGTATTCATTCGTACTTGTGGCATATAAAAGGACGACAATACATGATAGTGTCTATATAGATAAAAGGAAAACACGGGGATGAGGGCTGTTCCAAGAGGTCCTGCTGCACGAGATCTGAGGTTTTTAGGCAGAGGTACCAGTTTATCAGTGAACCTGCTGGGTTACATAGGCGAGCGCAAGGCCCCCTATCAAGGGAGGGGGGCATCATCACAGTGCACCCCCCACCTACTTATTCATTGTGCAGTTAAAGTTTTGCGCCCTCCCCTTCTTCATAGGTGAATAGACAGATACCCCCTCTCCCTCCAGCCTACTTTTGTCCACCTGCGCACGCCTATATATACGCTGGGTAGATAACTTCCGAGTGACTTCAAGTTGCATAATAATGATGGTTTAAAATACCAGCGCGATACGTAGGCAGGGCCAGGAAAGCCACGAATAAGCGCTTGCTATACGAACTAAAAGTTTAATGGGAAAGCTGTTTAAGCGGAAGCGAATTAACTTTCAGTGGGAAGTAAGCGCTTGTCCGCGTTTTTCCTGTCCCTGACCATCAGCAATCACCAACTCAACCAAACGACCATTTTGAGATGTGTAATAATGACTCGCATTTAGGAAGCCTGTGTACGATTTGTGAATTTACCGGTTTTGCCATGCTCTTTAGTATGTCAAGAATAAACGGTATCGTCTCGGTGCTCCTGGGTGCCCAGTATATTAAGTCGTTGCTCCTACATTATGCTTTAGAACCGCGGTCTCTGCTACTGACCCGCAGGCCGTGGGATTGAATTCCGGCTGCGACGTATGTATTTTTGACGCAGGTGAATAATGCTGTAGTTTTGTGTGCTCATATTTGGGCTCACTTTAAAACTTTTAAAGTGACCACCTGGGGGCCCCTGGTGGTCGAAATTTCCAGAGTCCTCCACTACAGCGTCTCTCATAATCATATGATGGTGTCGGGACTTTCAACTTCACATATCTATCAGTCAATTGTTTGTATACGTGTTAATCTCGTGTTTATTTTAATTTATTTTCCTGTAGTTGTTCATACAACGCACGCATACCCTTGTAATAAGCTTTGATGACTTTAGATTACATGAAATTGAGGGGTGAGAACAGTTCAGCTCTCCACGTCTCCACAGGTGGCTTCTTCCATGCACGTTGCAGAGCTATTACTGAGCAACTCCGACAACTGGAGGCCACGGCATGTGCGCTGGCGCTTCTGTGGAAGCGCTTAGCACACCCACGACTAACGAGGCTCCTCCGCTCCGATTAATAACCGGGCCGCACGAGGTATTGGCGTCTTGGTGCCTATTTCGAGCCAGGTGCGTGCACGCCGGGAAGGCACGCTAAGAAAAAGACCGCGGCTGGCACCTTTGTTCCCCGTCGTCTTGCACGCTGCGGCTCTCGAGTGGCGCCCAGCAACAAGCCTGTTGCGGCATCGCGAAAGAGAGACGCCAGTAGTGGTTAAAATTATACCGCTTCTTTTCTGTTCATTCTGCCACTGAAGTGGGAGAACTGGGCGTGCACTGGAAACCACCTGAGATACCCGACGTTGGCTTCCTTCTTGTGTGCTGCCGAAATTCTCAAAGTTATAGAAACGCTTGCTTGCGAAACAAGCAAACAAAAAAAAAAGGACAATGAGGAAGCGAGATAAAGTACAATGCCGTCACCAGATGGCCAATGTGTGCTCGGAAAGGGTAGGAGTCTGCGTGCTAGAATGAGAAAGAAGAGAGTCTATGACGTGGCAAATTCATTACGATTGCGAGAGCATCGAAGTAACATACAGAGATGTTATCAAGTCACATTCAATATTTGAAGAGTAAGCTCGACAACCAACCGTTTGTAGCACGGCGATTCCGCAAGAAAATTCATACGAATTTCTGAGAAAGAAAGCCTCTTAATATTCGAAATTCGTACCGGTCCAGCGGTTTCGTCACGTTGAGGGATTTTGCAGAACTTTTTTTCAATACCTATGTCTAAAGAGCGCAAATATACTTACACCGTGGCATTACATAAGGTTGCTCAGTCGTCTGATTGTAAGCGTGAATGATTGAGTGGTTGACTTTGGTAAGGTTAACATCAATAAGGTAATTTCAGTAAGGTTGATTTTAAGAGCAAGCTTTAACTCTTTCGTTACCGCGCCTATTCAAATCGATCACCGGTGAACGTCGCTATTGAATTGTCAATTTTGGCATATTAAATTTGTTTGCCTTGTACCCAGCAGATGAAATGTGAAGCACTAATGTGCTTCACCACATTTGTCACATAATGGTGGATCCCCATGGGACGAAAGGTATGAGTGTGTCACGTATGTGTGCCCTATCCTGAGCCTTGTTGGTGTTACCTCTGTACGACGTGATTTGGATACTGGCTGCCAATCATCATCGTCATCATCATCATCATCATCATCATCATCATCATCATCATCATCCTGACTACGTCCACTGCAGGACAAAGGCCTCTCCCATGTTCCGCCAGTCAACCCGGTCCTGTGCTTGCTGCTGCCAATTTATACCTGTCAACTTCATCAGCCCACCTAATCTTCTGTCTCCCCCTAACCCGCTCGCCTTCTCTAGGAATCGAGTCAGTTACCCTTAATGACCAGCGGTTATCCTGTCTACGTGCTACATGCCCGGCCAATGTCCATTTCTTCTTCTTGATTTCAACTATGATATCCTTAACCCCGGTTTGTTCCCTAATCCACTCTGCTCTCTTCTTGTCTCTTAAGGCTACACCTACCATTTTTTTTCCATTTCTCGCTGCGTCGTCCTCAATTTAAGCTAAACCCTCTTTGTAAGTCTCCAAGTAAGTCTCCGTAGCTAAGTACCGGCAAGATGCAGCTGTTATATACCTTGCTCTTGAGGGATAGTGGCAATCTACTTTTTATGACTTGAGAGTGCTTGCCATATGTGCTCCACCTCATTCTTATTCTTCTAGTTACTCCAATCTAATGGTTCGGCTCCGTGGTTATTACCTGTCCTAAGTAGACATAGTCTTTTACAACTTCAAGTGCACTATTACCTATCTCGAAGCGCTGCTCTCTTCCGAGGTTGTTGTACATTATTTTCGTTTTCTGCAGATTAATTTTAAGACTGGCCTTTCTGCTCTCCTTGTCTAACTCCGTAATCATGAGTTGCAATTCGTCCCCTGAGTTTTACTCAGCAATGCAATGTTATCGGCGAAGCGCAGGTTACTAAGGTACTTTCTATTAACGTCACATCCATTAACAGTAACATCAACGTTCTGTAATGAAAATAACCTTTGCAATTTAACTACCAAATTATAGTGTCAACTTCGCAATTTTACTATTTTAGGCAGAAATAATTGCCAGAAATATTTGCCACCTATTCAATACAGAGATGTTCCTTGGAGTCAAGAAAATGTTGTTCTACAAAAAATATTAATGAAGGTCCGCCGTGTGTTTAAAGTGTTGAGGTGGCCTTCCCTGACAGTTCCCAGCAGCTTTAATTTTGCTTGCATCGTTATATCAGACGCAGGGTCTCCTCTAGTGCCAGTAGTCACTCTTATGACGTCGTCGTAACGTGTGCATGGGTGCGCACCAGCGCTGCAGAACACATGTGCTGCTCGAAACTGTCTTGCAACCCCATGTGGATTGAGTGAGGACCAGCTTACAGTTCCAGGATGACAGCACCTCAGATTCAAGTTTTAGGGCGACGATGTTTTGCGTCAGTCTGAGACATCTGCGGCCGTTCATGGGTTTGTCTTGTTCCGATCCTCAAGTTGTCTCCTCTGCCGCAAGTGCGTATAGCTTCCGACCTTTGTGCACAATCTTATAGCTACTCTGATTGCGTGCGTGGTCTACACTTCGCTGGGATGCGGTGTGCTGGCGCTGGCTGCAGAGCTTCGCCTAACGACAAGAAGGCCCCCAGAGCACATCATGGCACTGACTTCGGAGGAGTGCGAAACGTTTCAGAAAAGCGCGCGATATTGTCCTCTTTTAATACGATGTGCGCAAAAATGCAAAGAAATATGCTTGGGTACATGTATTGAAACGCCAACCTATGTAAAGTGAGGTGGCTCATGGAAAGAGGTGACGCTAGATGAAATAGTGAAGTTTATTGGACACCTCATTTATAGAGGGATTATTTACATCACAGGTATTGGAGCACCTGGTGACGCTTATTTCAAGAAAACAAAAATTTACTGACAAAAGTGTATGAGTACACTCGTGTCTCACGAAAAACCATGCAATACTTCACCGCATGGCACGAGCAACGAAGCAGCGCCTCGGCTCTGATTTTCTTTTTCTATGTGAAGAGAAACATTTTGTACAAAATTCATTATTTTTTGTACTGTTTCTGAACCATTTATCTACAAAATGCATATTCTGAAATTTCTTCGTTTTGATTATTTCTGCATATATAGTTTTTTTTATTGCATTGTTTACCAGCTGGCAACCAAATATCCCCACATTTCGCACTTTTTTTTTCATTCCTAAGTATTTTTGTTGCTTTCAAACATACTTTTTGGAAAGCGCATTTCATTGTGTAAATTTTGGTATGCTGAAATTTCCTACTACCACCCTCATCCCCCCTTCCCCCCCGGCCTGTTCTTTAAACTACGTAGTTTGACTGCGTTATGTCAACTCAGAAATAAAAATTGGAGTGTATCAGTACACAAACTCAGCATTAACGTTTAATAAATATTATGAGTAAAGAATGCCATCAAGTCAAGCTAGTAAAGTCAGTTTTTGTTTTTTGCATATCGGCACGTGCTTCGATCGGGCGAGCACGTTAATGAAAGAAAAAAAGCAGACTGCGTCACTTAATACAAATGAGATAAACAGACATCAATATGGAAAGGACTTTATGGAGCATAGTAAATGCGTACTGCTGTATATATTATCTGCATATGTTGTACAAGGGCTTCATATATAGTACTCAAGCTGTGAATAACGCATCTTCGTAAATGATGGAAGAGTTTTGAAAAAAATTGACTCTAAAATGACCATATCTTATGAAAGGCTTTTGGAGGTAATTCAAGTTACTATCAGCAATGCCAGCAGAATGCTGCGGCAGTTTTGGCGCTGAAAAAAATTCGTGAAAAAAAAAAAAAAAGAAGACTGAGGAATGTCTGCCTGTGAGCGTGGCTGCTTCGCAAGGACGAAAAGCGTTGCAGCGTAGCCATCGTCTGTCTCCGAGGTCACGCGAGGTGTCGCGAGCTTCATCCGACGCACGATAGCTGGCGCAGCCTGTCCTTGTAGTAGCAAATAGGCGCAGCTCATTTAGCGGGCGCTCAACGTGACCTTCCGGCTCTTGGCGGCTTTGATTCAAACACATTAGGCGAGTTGTTACGCATTCACCAATATCAGTGCATTGTCCAGCCTGCTCTCCACGATCAATATAAGCCATCGTGAACTTACAGCGCAACACCAGAAAAAATACAGGACAGGGAAGGAGCAAAAGAGAAAAGAAAGAAAAGTCTTTTCTTTCTTTTTGCTCCTTCCCTGTCCTGTCTTTTTTCTGCTGTTGCGCTGTAAGTAAGTTCACGATGGATTCTAACCGACTGGCCCAACTTACCGTCTTACTACAATATAAGCCATCTATGACGCTCCGTCAAAACGGGGCTATTTGTGCGGTCTCTTGATTATCATCACTTATAACTCTGGTTTTCGCGCCAGTACTTCAGAGCGGCCCGTTCGACAGACCATCTAATGCGACATTGGTTAGAACATTTGACGTAGTGAAGAATTCAGTGTTACTAAGTTACGCACTATGGCACTGGCTCTTCATTTCACGATCTCTTGCGCTACAGTGTTCTTGATGCCTCGTGTCAATGGTTAAGTAGCTTCGTGCTCGTAGAATTAGTTATATTAACTCCATGTTTGTACCAGTTGATTAGTGACGGCATGCTTCTTCTCGTTTTTTTTTTGTTTACTAGCATTATTTCTGCTTTCCCGCACTCCTCTTGCCTCTGTTTATTGCTTGAACATCGATACTTTAAGGGAATTCACATTACGAATGACTCGCATTCGGCAGACCGGCCCCGTTCTTTATTTTATCATCTTTGAAAAAATAATCACGTCACAATGCATTCTGCTAAGGCCAATGTTACGACTCCCTCGAAAGCCAGGAAGGATGCTGTGCTTGCTTATTCCGGCGAAATCCTTAGATACCTCATCAAGAGCGAGCGAAAATTGACCGGCATCTCGCGTGGTAGTCTCCCACTGGCGACGTCAATGCGAGTGACGAAAAAAAAAAATCACCATCACGTGATGACGCCAACACACGACGTCCCACATCGCGTAAGTAGTGGCGACATTATGACGTCACATAAAGTGACGCCTTCTTGTGACTTCATCACATGACGTCATTGCTTGGTCAGACACGGGCCGATACCACACTCCATTGCTGGAGGCATTGCGAAACAATTTTAGTAGCAGAGAGCCTTCCGGGCGGGGGAGGGGGGCGGAAAAAAAGACTTTAGCAAGTCTTTTTTTCCTAGAACAATACGGGACTGGAATCAATTAGACAAGTCTGTCGCAACTATATCGCCCAATGACATATTTTTTTTTTTCACTGCTAAAATAATTCTTCCTGTATTAGAGTTGCTGTCCACTCATGTTACTGCTAGTGATGACTGCTATATGCTTGTAATTGTATTTCCCTTTATTGTACATTCTTGTTCATGTAATTATGCTCTTATCGCTATAATACACTTCATTGTTAAATTATTTAATGTATTCCTGTTTACTTGCAATCTTCTTTTTTTATTTTTGCACAATGATTCACTATGGTGCACATTAGTGTACACTCGTGATCTTGTATATGTATTTGTTTTCCTGATGCTGCTAGCGATTGTTACCAACTGTATGTTTTGAATTTTTCTTTGCATTCCCCCCCCCCCCCCCACTTTAATGCCATGTGGTCCTGTGGGTATGGCATAAATAAATAAATAAATAAATAAATAAATAAATAAATAAATAAATAAATAAATAAATAAATAAAAATAAATAAATAAATAAATAAATAAATAAATAAATAAATAAATAGTTTTATACATCGGCTTTGAAGAAAAAATAAGAGGGCTTTGGCCTTCAAGTCTACTGAGGCGGAGGCCTAAGGCACCCTGTGATTTTTTTCTTTCGGTTGGAAGGTCTGTGTGTAAACTTTTTTCAGATTAACGGTGTTGGTGTATACCCTTTCCTACAACTACACTCTTTTGACAAATACCATAAACTTGTTTGAGGGTGCTTAAATGATTGATTGATCTATAGATCGATCGATTCCTTTTACTACTTGCTACTTGCACTAAGCGTGTTTTAACAGTGCGGCTGCTTGAAAGGATGCCTTCAGGGGACTAATTTGTTTAGCATGTATGGTGGACATTGTATGGTAAGGGAAATATAAGTATTTCAATGGTGCCACTGATAACGTATCAACCTTAAGAGAAATGACAACAAAAGGAAAAGCAGGCTGGTAAGAAAGAACTACCGAATGGCATTCCAACTTATTAGTAGCCCCGCCATGTTGGTCTAGTGGCTGAGGTACTCGGCTGCTGACCCGCAGGTCGTGGGACCGAATCCCGGCTGTGGTGACTGCATTTTCGATGGAGACGAAAACGCTTAGGCCTGTGTGCTCAGATTGGTCAAAATTTCCGGAGCCCTTCACTACGGTGTTTCTCATAATCAAATGTTGAATTGGGACCCCACATATCTAACTTATTAGTATCCCCTATACGCGGCGTCTCTAAAACGTATGATTAGGTATTTTCTCAATACCCTGAAATGACGCGTTCGATTTTTCTGATCGTATAAAGTCATTAGCGAGTGTATAGAGATAGAAGAGACGTGGGACGCGCGGCTTCCTTGTGGGTTCTACCTGCAATGCCGATTATATTGTATTGTAGCTCTTTGTATTAAGGCCGTGGTGGTGCTTCAATGCCGTGAATGGCAGCGCCTTGTTTAAACCTCCGCACCAATTTATTATCACACCATCGCGGAAGGGGTGTCGTTGATTCCGCCCTTGCACGAGGACAACTTTTCCCATTTTCACAACGCCGTATCGCGCAGCTGTTCAGGCAAGAACCGGAAGTGGTTCGCATTCTTCTCCCTTTTACTTGTGAACGCGACACCGGAAGTTAGTCACATCTCACAATGAGGAGCCCTGTTTCGGCGTTAAAGTGTGCGCGCCGTGTGCACCGATGAGGTCAGGGTGCCAGCTGTCCTCGGTCGCCATTAATGCGCTTACATACGACTTCCACTATTCTTTTGAGCACATATTTTGTGTCTGCCCAGCATACGCACGTGAACGACAAACACTGATTTCTTCTACTGAACTATATCGCAGTAGGTCATTAACTGATAAGACCATGTTGGGCCCTTGGCCAGACACCAACAGTGCAACTGCGGTCACAAGAGCAGTTATTACCTTTTTAGAAACAACTGGACTATGTGCGCGGCTATAAAATGTGTCTCAGCTAGAAAGAACACTACATACTCACCTCTCTATCTCACCATCGTCATCCATTAATCTTTCTTTTCCCCTTTCCCTTCCCCCTGTGTGGAGTAGCAGGCTAGAGCAAGCTATCGCTCAGGCCGACCTCTCTGCCTTTCTGTAAATAAACATACTTCCTTCCTTCCTTCCTTCCTTCCTTCCTTCCTTCCTTCCTTCCTGCTCGTTATGTAATAATCTTTTTTTTTTTCGTAAAACTTAATCGCTGAAATGAAAAGGCGGTACGCGGTTTGCTCGGCTTCGCTCCAGGGTTCGATGCCCTGCCTGGCTTTGTGTGGTGTTAGGTGTCGGGAAAGGTTGCGTTCACAGAAGTCGCAAACCTCGTGAAGGAGACTGACGCACGCATAGATGAATAGTACCTACGTTTCTATCTAAAATACATGCATTGCTAGTACAAGCTGATAACGCCGCTATGTTTGTATAGAGGGCACGCCACGTCAACCAGTCGAGAGACGCGAGTCGTATACCCGCGAGCATGTTGTTTTTAGACGCCACCTCTGTCGCGTGGCATGTGTGTGTGACAGTGAAAATAAACCTTCCTAAAAGTGATTAGAGACGCACCATATATTATAACCTTTATATTTCAATACAACCACATGAAACGTTACTGCGACGTTAAATGGTTGATATAGTTGGCAGAAAAAGACGGAACACCTCGTTTTTCGTTGTCATTCTTCATAAAAAATGCATGAGTGCAAATATAATGATGCGTGCTTGCGAAACGCATAACCTACTGCAAATGAAGAAAATGGCACGAAGCAGTTAAGTTGTATTAAAATGATTCTTTGAGGGCCTGGTCGGTGCATACTGAGGAGAATTATTTACGCAAGAAAAGAAAAAAAAACGCAGTACACAAAAAAGACACACAAGGAGCAAGCGCTTGTCCATTGCGTGTCTTTCTTGTGTGCTGTGTTTTTTTTTCTCTTGCTCTAAGTAATTCTCGTCAATTACGTTGCCGTTATCCTTATTACCCATTCAGAATTTCTTTCGTACCACTTCAAAGACCACACGCGATCTTTTCAAAGATTATTTCTGCCCATAGAGAATGCCTCCCTTTTGGCTTCACTCCCGCAACAAGACCAGCGTCACCCCCGTGGTGCCTACAACAACCACAGGTGTGCCTCACTATTCCGGGAATAACGAACAAGAGCCATCATTCAACAGTGGTCCTACGACAGGTGACATTGTCGCTACTCAACGAAAAATACGGCCAGAGGACCCACATTTACACCGATGGATCGGTCTCGGCTGACAGCTCCACAGGTGCTGTTGTCATCCCGGCGTACCAGGTCACTATAAAGCTCAAACTGTCGCATAGGACAACATCCACAGCAGCGGAGCTTGCCGCCTTACGTGCTGCTATACTTTATATCGCGGAAGCCCGACCTCAAAAATGGGCTGTGTTCTGTGACTCCAAGGCATCCCTTCAGAGCTTGCAATCAGCTTTACGACAGCGGGAACATCAACAACTCGTGAATGAAATAAGAGAAGTGATTCACGAAGTTTTATCGAAAGGACATGACTTGGTGTTCCAGTGGTTACCGGGACATTGTGGTATTGTCGGTAATGACCTTGCTGATAATGCTGCCTGATCCGCCCACGCGGACGCCCAGACAACCCCAATTCCATTGTCGGGAACCGACGCCGCAAGGGGCCTTCACTCGTTCGCTAACACCATGTCGGAAACTTGGCTGAGTGACCCCAGTGTCAGGAACCGCCGCCTACACAAATTGGACCCATCGAGAAAGCTTCAAGTTCCATCGGACCTCTCCCGCCAGGATGCAACTTTACTGTGCCGCCTGTGGTTAGGAGTAGCTTTTACAAAGGCGTACTCCTTTCGCATAGGAATGGCGGATAGCTCCCGATGTGAATCGCGCGACACTGACGAGACAATAGAACATCTACTGTGTTCATGTGAACGTTTTGCGAGCGAACGCCATCTGCTACGCGAAACGTTGGAGACACTAGACAGTAGACCTTTTTCCGAAGAGAAGATACTTGGCTCATGGCTCTACGCGTCGCTGGCCAGCAAAGCGACGCGGGCACTGCTAAGTTTTCTGAAGACGACCGGACTACGCGACCGCTTATAAGCGTGCAATGGACAAGGTCCCACCAACATACACGTTGCCCTTCACTTCTCTCTCTCTTCTCCTTTAATCCCCTCACCCCTTCCCCCAGTGCAGGGTAGCAAACCGGACGTGCGTCTGGTTGACCTCCCTGCCTTTCATTTCTTCCCTTCCTCCTCCTCCTCCTTCCTCCTTTCGTACATGTAGCCACCGATGAAGTCAATTCAAGTCACCGTTTTTTTGTTTATATTCATACTGAGACATCTATAGCGGTGGGGACGCGTTCAGCCTCAAACAAGCTGTCTGGAGCACGCTTTTGATAGATAGCAGTATTCAGTATACATCCTCTCTTCGACCTCGGCTGTTTTGACGCTAGCGCGTAAGTGTATACGGTTCGGTGAGAAATTCCAGGCTGCGTGCCTTTAACGTTTTCGCGTTCACCGATGGTCTCAATACTTTCTCGACAGTGAAATCACTTCTGTCCAGTTGATTTAAAACACATGCGGCACTGCCTATTCAATTTCCGAAAGGCAACGAAAGCACTGTGGTGTTTTCTCAGACACCGGCCTGTTTCATCGTTTGTGATGTGAAACTGCTACGCGTCGGCCCAGTCAGTGACGTTTTTTCTCCTCCTCTATAACTTTCCTTCTCCCCTCTCCCCTTTCCCGGCGCAGGGTAGCCTACCGGGGCTCAGCCCTGCTTAACCGCCCTGCCTTTCGCCTTATGTTCTCTCTCTCGCGCGCGCGCGCGTTCACCGAAATGGAATCTTCGCACTGAGCAGGATTTAGTGGTCTCTGTCAGGCAAGCCGTGTCTTTTCCCACTCTGTGAACAACCTCCTCTCAGTGGCGTCTCAAGTTCTTTGCTCGATCCGTTCTCGCTTCATCGGGGCGAATCACGATACCTGGCTGCTTGGCTGAACGTAATCCTCTCCTCCCCTCACGAATCTTGACAGGTATTCGCCTCGTGCGTTGCCTGGCAGTGTTTCATCTTACGTACCTCTGAACTCGCAAGTGGTGACAGCTATAGTCAACGGGTGTACGCGGCTATTTCATCAACGGCGTACGCCTTGCAGTGGCTTCTAAACACTTATTACACAAACCCTTGAAGGAGAAGGAAGCGCACTTGTGCTGTCTCCTCAAGCTCAATTGACCTGATGGTAACTGTTGTAAATTTTTGAGTGAAATATTGTTACGGGACGTTTATGTATGAGCGCGCCGTCAGTGTAGCACTTTATAGCGCGAAGAAGAAAAGTGAGATGCAAGCGTTGCTTGAGTCATTTGTCATCTGTTTTTCAGTCATACGGCCTCGTGTATCTATGGTAACATGCAAATTTTTGTTTTTTCTACCGTATAGTCGTGATCCCCGTGGCAGTAATGCAAACGTTCGTGACGCTTGTGCTGTATACGAGTCATGGGACTGTGCCACCAGTACGTAACGTGCGTTGGAATTACGTTTTTTTTTTGTGTGTGTGTGTGTGTTGGGGGTGTGAAGTGAGCAGGGAGCGAATTACTTGACCTTGCGGTGAACTGTCGAACTTAGCGATATGAACTGTGAATTTAAACGTTGTTAACTGTCAAGATTGAACTGTCGCCAACTAGCACAGGAACTCACGTACGATGAATATTCTCTTGTACTAATGCGAGTTCTGCTTCCTTTGCCGGGGTCGGTGCGTTACTTGCAGTCTACCAATATTAATCATCGGAAGCTTTCAAAATGAACAGTGAAATTGAACCAATGGAGTGAAGTGGGAAGACACAACTTAATAACGTTGCTTACTGGGCTAGTTGACGCTTGTATGTAATGGGTGTTTGCTTTTCGTGACCGTGTTTTTTTTGCGTTGTTTACCTTCAAAAAGTGGGGAAGTCCCACAAGCACTGTCGAAGTGGCGCTCCATAAAGAGAGCGCCATATCGATTAGGTGTGATTTCACGTAAATATGTCATGTGTAATGCGTATCAGGAACAGCTGCATGCACAGAGATCTCTCATGGTGAGAGCTTAGTTTCCTATACAGACCGTTGCTATTTTTTCCATTTCCTAAATATAGCCACTCACCTGGCTTCGGTTTTTGTTCTCGTTGCAATTTTCGCATGGAAGCTGGGGGAAGAACGTTCTTTCCCGGCGCTGTTACATAAAACCGTGCGTCGCGTGTCCGTTCGTCCTCGGGATGGTCCGCACGTGCGACCTTCTAGAACACGTTTAGGAGGTCTGGTGAGTCGTGCGGCCACAGCTGTTAACCTGAAAGGGCAGTTCCGGAGTCCTAACATGCCTATAGAGTACACGAGGGCAGGGACTTCTCAAGGGACGGATTTGGACTTCCGTCAGACTTCCTTAGAGGAAGGTAGAGAGCTGCCCCCCCCCCCCTTCCCCGCCTAATCTATCTCACAAGCCTGTGCAGCAGGGTGACAGTGAGAGCCTATGTCAGCAGAAGCTGGAAGAAGATCTTTGCGAATCGTAGTAGAGGCTTTGTTATCTGACGCCTGCTTCAGTTTCTGCAACACTGCACGGTACTGATGGCACAGTGTTCGAACACGTGGAGAGTGCAGGTCCTGGTCGCAGCGCTTCCTTCCTTATCTATCTTGTGCGTGGCTTCGTGCTCGGCTGTTTTCGAGCACCTCTAGTGCCACACGGGTCGGAATTTGCGCCCGGTCGGGAAAAGGGTGTCCTGTCGTTGTTTGGACTTAGTGCAAAGACTAAGTGCTTTCGAGCATGTGTGGTCTGCTTGCCCGCATGCTGCATGTACAGCCATTGCGTGTAGATCAGCAGTCGAGAACTGCGTGTGCTATGAAATTTTGTATCTACTCAGGTAGCCAAGATTGCTTTTAAAGGGTCGTTCAGCTCTTTTTTTTTTTTTTGCGCTATGACTTTTCCGTTGTTTACGCTGCCTTTATTGATTCATTGATATGTGGTGTTTAACGTCCCAAAACCACCATATGATTATGAGAGACACCGTAGTGGAGGGCTCCGGAAGTTTTGACCGCGTGGTTTTTTTTTTAACGTGCGCCCAAACCTGAGCACACGGGCCTATAGCATTTCCGCCTCCATCGGAAAAGCAGCCGCTGCAGCCGAGATTCGATCCCGCGACCTGCGGGTCAGCAGCCGAGTACCTTAGCCACTAGACCATCGCGGCTGGGCGCTGCCTTTATTAGAGTTTACAAGTTAACGCAAAAATAGCAAAGAAATAAAACTGCACTGAATTTGACAGCGTTTTTGGAAAGTTTTCCTTTCTGTGTGCAAAGGTAAAAAGTAGACAAATCCGTAGTTCAGGTTTATTGCTGTTATCTGCCACACAACCGAAATGCAGCTTGCGCGAAGTGGAACGTTTTCCACACTGCTTGCACAATCGTGTCAACTCTGAGTTTAAAATTCGCTACGGCCACAGAACTCGCCACAGCTCTGGCGTTGTATTGTTAAGCAAGTGGTTGCTAATCGGGTTCTCACACACGAAGTTCGGATTTCGATTACGATTGAATTCAAAACATATTCGTACTCTGTTTCGCGCGCTCGTTAAGAAAACGATGGCGTTCAAAATTAATTATACGGGGGCCTTCCACTGAAGAGGTCTTCGTCACAAGTCTCACACTGAAGGTTCGCCCGAAGTTCTCCTCGATGAAATCGCAGCTTGCACCGATGGAATGTTAAATTCACTGTGTTCTCTCTTACCTGCTATTTCGACGGGAATAGTCACAGACTGGCCCGATTCCACTTGTACTGCCGTTTATTTCCTTACTAGTTTACCTCGGCGATACAGTGGTTACGGTTTTCGACTGCTGACCTGAAGGTCGCGGGTTCGATTTCGGCTGTGGCTATCGCGTTTCTGACTGAGGCGAAAATTCTAGGGGCCCGTTTACTTGAGGTGCACGTCAAAAACTGGCATGATCAAAATTTTTGGATCCTATACACTGTATGGCTTGCCTCATAATCATATCGTGGTATTGCCAAGTAAAACCCCCTATATTATATTATTATTATTATTATTATTATTATTATTATTATTATTATTATTCAAAATAACACAACTTATACTTGGACAATGCCCCCAGAGTGTTTTATTCTATTTCGTTTACGAGCACCCAGCCAACTATATATATATATATATATATATATATATATATATATATATATATATATATATATATATATATATATATATATATATATATATATATATATATATATATATATATATATATTCGGCCAGACTCTAGGCCGAAACGTCGAAATAAACCACGTTGTGACCGCTCACGGAGGATCTACTAGACCATATATATATATATATATATATATATATATATATTCTTATTTTTATTTATTCATTTATTTTCGGGGGCATACCCCTTTTGGGAGTATGGTATATGCTCTGTCTTTTCGCGTGGGAGTATTTTCGCGCGCTCCGTTAGTGACGAGCGCTGCTCGTGGAGGAGCATCCGTGCAGGGGCTTAGTACGACGTGAGCAGAGGTTCGCGTTGCTCGGCAACTCCTCATAAACTCCAGCACACTTTGTCCCTTCTCTCAAACAAGCGGCGCACAACAGAGACTCTCTACACCAGTGCCATTCAGTGCATTTGAATCAGAAAAGGAAAACGGTGCCTCTGCTGCGTTTTGAGAAGTTTGCGCATTGTGCGCGCTCCCCCTGCTGACGTGCCAGGGCATGACAAGTTGAGGGGACAAGAAACGCTGTGCCGTGCTCCGGCATGGAGGCGCGCAAAAGCAATATTGCTTATAGGAGCACGGGGCGGCACATGTGGCGCGACTCATAAGAGCGGTCCGTGTACTTGAGGGACGAGATCGGCAGATCTCATTCCGCTTTTCAACAAGATGATGAGAAAGTTGTCGGACTCTTAAATAGAACTCGATCGGCGTCTCATTGGGATCACGTTGAAATTTCAGGTTCTCGTTCGCATTGGTTCATAATTAAATAAAGTTTACAGTAATATAGTGCTTTTATTTCTTAGCTATCGCGTGAGAACTCTGAAATCCGTACTCACACTTCTACCGTTGTTTTTGTTTACGTATACAATCAGCATCAGCACTCGAGCCGTTGTGAAGTCGTTGAACTGTTCGGGACTTTATTTTCGTATATACTATATTTATCAGCGATGTCCGCCAGGTGTTCGTCGGGTTGGAATGCGACTTATTACCGTTGGTAGAAAGTCTAGAGAGGCTACAAAACGCAGGGAATTCCTTGCTGTGGTCATCACAATCACCGCTCGTACAACGTGGGTTCTGCGTGTTCGGATATATGACACGACCTATATGTATCTGAAAGAAGCGAGCCCCGTTATTCGCTACCAACCGCGATGTCGTTTCTTATGTTTGTTTGTTTGTTGGCCACATGTCACGCACTTCGCGTATGACCACCCTCTTCTGCAGATGAGCATCCAACTTCCACCTTTCCTTCCCCCCCCCCACTCCACCCCCTTTATTTCATTTTGCCCTAAATCAAACGAGGTCTTCAACAATTACGGCATACTTCCCGGCACGAACCTCCAGCAACTTTCCTGACAGCATTACCGCATCCTCCTATAATTCAGCAGGTGTAGGCAAACAAATACCACTTCACTAGAGTTCTGGAGTATATATACAGTCGCGTTGCGTGGTGGTTACTCGATAAAAAGAAGCAGAGGGGCAGAATTAACGAAAAACGAACAAATCGGCAGTATACGTGCACGAGGAAGGGCTGGTAGGGTGAATTACTTAGACATGTGGCGTCTGCTATAACGTCTCTTTTGCAGCCCCGCTGGTAGCGACATTGGCAGCCGGAGCGCATTTTATCCTCGCCACTATATTAAGCGCCCCGCAACATGCACAGATAGAGAAAACACTCCTCCAGTGCGCGGGGATAGGACACAATGCGGTGGTTCCGGGAATTCTTGTGCCCCCGGTGTACGTCCGCGAAAAGTATTAAGATGCAACGTGCAATACACCGCAGAGCGGTTATACCACCGCGCTGCTCGTTCGCTTCGGTCCACCACACTAAACCGTATTCGCGGTGGGTGGTGAGCGTGTAGGGGCGGGTCGCGTTTTTATATCGAGGGCCCCTGCTCTCACCAAACACGAGTGCCTTATTCAATGTGTGACTTGTTTATCGTCTCCGCACGCTGGGCCTTCAGGATCGGGCGCACGAACACCGCGCCATGCTCGGTGCCATGCCGAGGAACCGAGATAGACTTGGCGGCGAGAATGCGTGGCAGGTCTCGAGGCCGTGTTTGTAAATCATAACAGACCCGGCGGGGCGGAAGACTGACTAAATGAAAAAAAAAAAAAAACGGGAGGCTCCCGCTTGTATGTGTGGTGTACCGCGGAGGTCTTGCGCGTTCACAAGAAGGCTGTCGTTACGGGAGCAAGAGCCAGATCTTCGTGGCAAGAGGGCGCGATCCGGCAGCCCTGCCTCCGTGAGTTGAACGGGTCCGCGTGGCACGGTACACCACCAGGGAGGGAGACCCACCTTGGAGAATTAACAAAAATAAAGAAACAAAACATTGCGCCTCCCGTACTGGGTGCGGTTTATGTACAGTTCCGCTCCTTGGATTGTGAGACGAACGGATCAAGTCGAGAGAGGAAGAGAAGCGGAGCGCTGCTCTCGAGGGAGGCCCGATTGCGCGCACGCTGCCATTCCCGACCGCACGTGGAAGGTGGGCGTGGAAGCGCGGGAACGAAATTTGGGAGAGCCGCAGTTTTCGGCCCCGCGGCATGCGGAGAATATGGTTCCGTGGTGCGGAGTCTCCGAGCTCCGTGTTATGCGGCTTGGAAAGCGCGCGCGCTGCTGTATTGTTACGCCTGCGTCGTGCGCGCTTATCTGCTTGGCTGAGCGAAAGCGTGACGTCGGAGTCACGATGCATGGTCTGAACGCCCCGTGAGACAGGGACGAAGGAGCTGTGCGCGGGCTCGACACTGCCAGCCCGCGCAGGAATTCACTTGACCCTGTTTCTTCCCGGCGATGAACGAGACGGTCCCTTAACTATATTCACGTCGTACATACAAAGAACTAGCTTGTCCTCAAGACGGGTTTATGCCCTGCGTTACGTCATTGGTGGATGGTGACTGATCGGACGTGCTTTCGCGTACAAGAACGTGCTGGACTAGCCTTAGCGACGGATGAAGATGATACATTTTCATTTATGAAAAAAAAAACGAAAAAAGGGAGGGGAGAATGTCAAGGGTGGTTTCCCCATTCTAGGACACCATGCAGTGGCCGCTGCAGCTCAACCGGCTTGATCCAGGAGACCCCTTTGGGTCTTCAGGTCAGGTCGGGCGAGAACGGCCTCCCAAGAATCCTCCAGTAGCGTGAGTATCAGAGGCGATTGAACCTCCGTAAGCTTGTTCCGGCAGCCCCGTGTGACGTGTTGCAACGTCGATCGTGACTCGCAGTTTACATATGCATTGGGGTTTATGTTATGCCACCTTTCCAAACGTGGATAGGTGTTAACCTGAATTTCTATTAGCTGGCGAGCTTCGTCAACTTTAAGCGATTTGTGCGGTGGGGCGTACCTCTGTCTTGTCTCCCGTTGATGCTCCAGTATGTGGCGTGCAGTGCAAGGTTCGTACTGATTATTGGTGTCGTTGTTCACTCGGTTGCCCAAATCACGAGCGAAACTGTGCGCCAGCGCGTTACCCTCGATACCCTCGTGGCCTGGGCACCAAATTATATAGCATGGTCCTGTATCAGCCCGTCACCTAGTATTATCAAGGCGGCATTCGGTAGTGCACCACGGAGAAACATTCTGCAGGCTTCCTGGGAATCGGACAAGAATATTGCGGAGGCGTTCTCTGCCTCTTTAGTTCGAATAGCTAGCGAAATCGGCGCCGCCTCTGCCGTCGCTGGCTTCGCGCTTACAGAAAGCGAGTGGCTTGTTTTTGGCCGTTTGGCGAACATATAACATATATGCTCGTTTTGGCGACATATAAAGGTGTGAGATAACGCTAACCGCTTCGTTACTGCAGATACTATACGTACCATCCTAGGCGGCCCGATTCCAGTGTAGTTCGAGACCAGGAACTCCGAATCCAGCGCAGCTTCGGCGCTCACATGTGCACCTTCATCAGGTGTTGTATCCGAAGGCGCTCTTTCTGATATCTTATTGCTTGTCGACACGTTAATAGCATGGTGTGCGCATTTCTTTGGTCATATTGGCATTACTCCCACGAATTTTATAAATTTCTGCTTAGTGTGTGATAAGGATCACAGATGGTCATTATAATGCACGTCTTTTATGCAAAAAGAGGGGGGGGGGGATAAACAACAAGAGGGAAGGCAGGGAGGTTAACCAGGCACAAGCCCGGTTTGCTACCCTATGCTGGGGGAATAGGAAGGGGGGCATAAAGATGAGAGAGAGGAAAGAGAAGAGAAAAAGAGAGAGAGAAAAAAAAAGTTTCTAGAAACAGTACTAGCTGCTGTATCGTACAACTGGTTCTTGAGACTCCGGGCACGCAAGGCGATTTCTTTCTTTCTTTCTTTCTTTCTTTCTTTCTTTCTTTCTTTCTTTCTTTCTTCTTTTTCTTTCTTTCTTTCTTTCTTTCTTTTCTTTCCTTCCTTCTTTCTTTCTTTCTTTCTTTTCTTTCCTTCTTTCTTTCTTTCTTTCTTTTTCTTTCTTTCTTTTTCTTTCTTTCTTTCTTTCTTTCCTTCTTTCTTTCTTTCTTTCTTTGTGCTGACCAAATGACCCCGCACATGGTCGTTCGCTCAAGCTGTGTCAGACTAGAAAACAGCCAAGAAGCCTCGTGGACTTGTTTTACTTAGCTTCGCTATCTCTACATATTTAAGTCAATACAGTAAACAAGACACGATATTTGTTAGTTTTCTTGCATCTTCGTTTCTATATTACTTATTCTCCTTTATCATTAAGCCAAGACTTTTGATAACGCTCAAGTCATTGGAAGTAAGCGAAGAAGCTACAAACAGGGAATCATTGATACATCGGCCGAAACGCCTGCACCGTGCTGAGGTTTCCGTGTATCGCCCGACGTTGTTCACTTCAGGAATGAGTCGCCACTGTCGAAGTAACACGCATGTGCTTGACACGCCGAGAGAAGTGCTTCCATTCCTTGAGTGGTGAAGTGCCCAACGAGCTATACAATAGCTTTTGTCGAACACTAAGCTTTTTGTTCGAGTTTCCGGTTCGACGATCTAAGCAGACTTGTACATGTTACAGCAAGTAAAAAAGTTGTTACCGATTACAATTACAAATATTTTCTTTAAAGTGTAATTTATTTTAAAGGACAATTAAGACCCTAGAAAAATAACTGTGCAATTACAGAAATGTAATCGATTACTTTTCCGTTACCTCCTCGATTCTACAAGAATTTCCAATAAAGCTGTTCGTTCTCTCTCTCTCTCTCTCTTAACATATTACCACAAGTTAACTCAAGCTACAAAAAAACTACTGCGACTTGCATGGTAGAGACAAGGCTGGATGTCTTTCTGTGGCTTTTGTGATACAGCGCACACATTGCAAACTTCCGACAGTTTTTTTTTTCAAATTGCCTAATTTTCAAATTGCCGACACGTTCAAACGCAGAACGTGTCGTTCCAGTGCTAATTAGCATGAAACGTTCTGCGTTTCGTCGTTTACGTTGCTACCCTGAACACTTTCTCAATGCGTGCGCTTCGGGGAGTGTGGCATTATACCACCTTGCGCAACAGCTTGTGGTTGGACTGCCGTGCTGGTTGCCATGACCTCTATATTGAGCTTCTCTCTTCGCTGTTGCTGGCGCTAGGGTGAGCGGTTGCAGTTAAGGCCAAGAAAAAAAAATGTACAAATTGGCTCTGTGGGGAGTCTATGGGACTCCCGTACGTCACGACGGGGGACCATACAGAGCGGCTGCCTACTTTTCAGGACTAGAACTGCCGTATAGAGCAATGGTTACAACTTGATTGGGGAAAAAAAGGTAATCGATAAAAGTAATTGAAAGTAATTGAAATATGTAATTGAATCACCTGGAAACGTTGTAGTATCGTGAAAGTAGTCGATGGTATTACCAAGTTAGAAGAAAATGTAACTGATAACAATTGATTTGTTACTATAGTACGTGTTGCGTAGAATACGTACAACTGTGGATTATAAGGCAAACCTCTGCAGCAAACGCTATAGAATGGCGGGGTTGAAAACCAGACGTGGGGGTATATCACCCTGTCTTGCTTTTATACACGGCGTGGAGGTCCGGTATAAGAAAGAGCCCGAGAGAGAGAGTAAATTGAAATTCCCGGAAATGTTAGCCTGCTGAAAATAGATGTGTATGGGAAAGATAGTAAAAATGTGTGCGGCATAAGAAGCACAACAACGGTAATATCGCGTACGGTTGCTGTTGTAATGAACTGTAACGTGCTATTGAAATAAGTTGTGTCGGCCAAGGCTATTGATAGAATAACTGAGGCAGACGTTAAAGACGGAGACTTGCGATGAAAGCCAAATATAAGGAAAAACTTACCGATTGCAGATGCCTCATGCGCGAAACAGCGAATCCACTTAAAGCCAGTGACAAGATTAATTAACCATGAAGAGACCAACCGCGGCAATCGGTGTTGAACGACAACTGCGCAGTAACTAACAAAATGTGACTGTTGTCGAGGCCATCAAAACGCGGTACACTGACATATTGACTTACATTAGGCACCCCCTCCCCCCTTCCTCGCTATACGTGGTTTTCACGTGCGGTAAGTACGGAAACACCATACCGTCGTGGTCAGCACAAAGGTTCGTGTAGTGGAGCATACGCACTAACGTGTATGCGCCTTCCAAAGAGAAGGAAAAACCCCGTGCTCTGATTGCACGAGAACCTGGACCGCCTTTTGCCAGACTTGTCGTACGGCCATTTTTCGTTGCGACATCGTTGCGACTTCTCCGGTTCAATAAACGTCATCACATTTGGTGGAGGCTGCTGAGATCCCCAAGCAGACCTGGAGCTCCGCTCTCGCAAGTTGCCCGAGAGACCACTGCAAAACATGACTGACGCAGTCGCCAACCAGCCCATCCCAGCCCAGCCAGCACCACCGGCTGTCCCGCCTACCTGCCCCGGCGCTACTCGCCAACGGGACCCGCCAATCTTCAGCGGCAGTGGCGAGCAAGACGTCGAGGACTGGCTCTCCTTGTACGAACGCGTAAGCGCCAGTAACAAGTGGGACAACGACTCTAAGCTCGCCTACGTTATATTTTACTTGGCAGACGTAGCTAAACTTTGGTTTACGAACCGCGAAACCGCCATCGCCAACTGGTCTTCCTTTAAGACACTCGTCACTGAAGCGTTCGGCCGACCAGAGGTCCGCAAGCTCCGCGCTGACCAGCGCCTGCGCCACCGAGCCCAGCAGCCTGGCGAGACGTTTACTAGTTACATAGAGGACGTGCTCGACCTCTGCAAGCGTGTGAATCCATCTATGCCCGAAGAAGAAAAAATTCGGCAGATTCTCAAGGGCATCGAGGATGGCGCATTCCAGATGTTGCTAGCGAAAAGCCTGAACACGGTGGCAATCCTCGTAAGCCTTTGCCAGAGCTTTGATGAATTGCGCCGTCAGCGTTCCATCGCCCGACAGAGTGTCCTACCGCCGGATTCGATCTCGGCCGTCACACTCACAAATGCCAACGTTTGCAAAGAAAGTCTGTCCAACCAGATCAAAGACTTCATCAGGGAGGAAGTCGCCCGACAGCTCTCCCTGCTGCCGCATAGCGACGCGCCCACCGCAAGCCTGCCTACGACACTGCAGCAGGCCATACGCACGGAAATTTGTGATGTCCTCCCTACAGTGCAGGCCCCTTACCCGTGCACTTCAGTAGCGCCTAATCTCTCAGCTGTCGGCTACGCACCACCTGCACCACCTTCACCTCTCAGCTACGCAGCTGTGGTCGCGCGGCCCCCACCGCATCCAGTCGCCTTATCAGCTCCACCTCCTCCGGCCTCGCCTCCAGTTTACAGGCCCTCACCTCGCTTTTTCCATCGATCTAATGAGTGGCACACTCAAGACAATCGTCCTATCTGCTTCGCCTGTGGCATCGCTGGCCACATTGCACGCTTCTGCCGCCGTCGCCCCACACCTGCAAACGCATACTTCAGAACTCCTACCTACGCGCCGCAGCAGGCCACCGCATCTGCATATGAACAGAGGCACTCAGACTCGGATCGCCGCCCATCGACTGCTCGTTTCCCATCCCCTCGTCGCCGGTCGCCATCGCCTATGCGTCGTCGACCACCTCCTGAGGAGGGAAACTAATCAGTGCAGTTCCGGAGGCAAGAACTGCAACTTGTGCGCAATTCCCAAGGCCTCCGTTTTCGCCGAAAAATGTTGTTGATGTCGATGTTGAGGGAGTCGCCACATTAGCGTTAATTGATACCGGGGCCGCCGTTTCTGTGATGGACGTCAAATTTTGTCGGAAACTGAAGAAAGTGACCACATCTCTCTGTAGCATGGTGCTGTCCACGGCTAGCGCGCAACGCATTCATCCCTCGGCTCTGTGTACGGCGCGCGTCGTCATCCAAGATGTTTTGTACGTCGTACAGTTTTTTGTTCTGCCATCTTGCTCTCATGACCTTATCCTCGGTTGGGATTTCTTATCAGGTCATGAAGATATCATCGATTGTTCCCGTGCCGAAGTGTCCCTTGTGCCAACATATGAATTTCCACCACCCGACCGGTCTCCTCGGCTCTGCAAACTCATCGCTGACGACGACATCACCTTGCCCCCGGAAGCTTCGGTCCCTGTAAGCCTTTCATGTGTGGCGCAACCTGACGCCACGGTGGTGTTTACGCCATCTCCTGTTTTTACTGAACGCAAGGGCATCGTTCTCCCATTTGCCGTTCTTACAATTGCATCTGGTTTAACCGTAATGCTGGTTACCAACCACTGCAACTACCCTATCAGCTTACTTCGTGGTGAAACGTTGGGATATGTGCAACCTGTCGACCATATCGATGATATTATTCTTCCCGACGAAACGCCATGTCACATTGCCGCAATAACTCATGCGTCTGAGCCATCAAGTTTGTCAGCCTTCGACAATGCTATTGACGCAGACCTTCCCCTCTCGCATCGCCGCCAACTTGTTGCTCTCCTTAACAAGTTTCGCTGTTCTTTCGACTTTCAAGAACCTGCTTTGGGCCGCACCACGACTATCACTCATACTATTGACACCGGCTCACATTTGCCTCTGCGACAGCGTCCTTACCGCGTTTCCGCCGAAGAGCGCCGCGTCATTACGGAGCAAGTAGACGACATGCTTAAACGTGGAGTGATACAGCCTTCTCAAAGCGCTTGGTCATCACCTGTCGTTCTGGTCAAGAAAAAAGATGGCACCGTTCGATTTTGCGTGGACTATCGCCGCTTAAACAAGATTACGAAGAAAGATGTCTACCCGCTACCACGAATAGACGATGCTCTTGACTGTTTACAAGGCGCCGAGTACTTTACATCCTTGGATCTGCGTTCTGGGTATTGGCAGGTGCCAATGGCTGAATGTGATCGCCCTAAAACAGCCTTTGTAACGCCAGATGGTCTATATGAGTTCAAAGTGATGCCATTTGGGCTCTGCAACGCACCTGCCACATTTGAGCGCATGATCGATACCATCTTGCGTGCCCATAAGTGGAAAACTTGCTTGTGTTACCTGGACGACATCGTAGTCTTTTCGTCTGATTTCCCGACACATCTTGTTCGCCTCCACGAGATTCTGACGTGTCTAACTTCTGCGGGCCTACAACTTAACTCCAAAAAGTGCCACTTCGCAGCACGAAAACTAACCATCTTGGGACATGTCATCACAAGAGACGGTGTTCTTCCGGATCCCGATAAGCTTCGGGCTGTCGCTGACTTCCCGTTGCCCACATCACTGAAAGCTCTAAGAAGTTTCGTCGGTCTCTGCTCGTACTTTCGTCGCTTTGTGCCCAACTTCGCGTCCATCATCGCACCTCTAACAAGTCTGCTCTCCAACAGCAAAGGTATATCTGCATGGTCACCTGCATGTGACGACGCATTTCGCCAGCTGCGCCGCCTGCTGACCTCACCACCCATTCTTCGTCACTACGACCCCGCTGCTGCCACAGAAATTCACACCGATGCAAGTGGCATCGGTCTTGGTGCAGTTTTGGCACAACGGAAAGGCACCCAAGCCGAATACGTAGTCGCCTATGCAAGTCGCGCTCTCAAGAAGGCTGAATTGAATTACTCCGTGACAGAGAAGGAGTGTTTGGCCATAATCTGGGCCTTGACGAAGTTTCGCCCGTACCTTTACGGCCGCCCTTTCGACGTGGTCACAGACCACCACGCTCTATGTTGGCTGTCCACATTGAAAGACCCGTCCGGACGCCTGGGACGTTGGGCACTTCGATTGCAAGAATACGACATCCGTGTAGTATATCGTTCCGGTCGCAAGCATGCAGATGCCGATGCACTTTCGCGATCGCCTTTGACCCTAGATGTGGCTTCTCTGTCACCACTTTTTACCACCTTGTCACCAATAGACACCACTGACATGCTTTCGGAGCAGCGTAAAGATCCATACCTTGCATTGTTACTCGACTACCTTACCGATCCGTCTGCTGTCCCTTCCACGAGAGCGCAACGCCGACAAGCAGCCCACTTTTCCGTGCGAGACAGCATTCTGTACCGCCGCAACTACATGCCTGGTGGTCGGAAGTGGCTCCTTGCTGTCCCAACTCATATGCGCTCTGACATCTGCATGAATTTCCATGCAGACCCTCAAAGTGCTCACGCAGGTGTCCTGAAAACCTACGAAAGGCTGCGCCAACGATATTACTGGCGAGGAATGTATCGCTTTGTGCAGAAATACGTTCAGTCTTGCACCACTTGCCAACAGAACAAGACACCTCCGCGGCACCTTACTGGCATGTTACAGCCGCTCCCATGCCCGGCTCGCCCATTCGACCGCGTGGGTATCGATCTCTATGGCCCCCTCCCATATAGTCGCTCTGGAAACCGGTGGATTATTGTCGGCGTCGATCATCTGACACGCTACGCTGAGACTGCAGCTCTACCAGCAGCGACCGCCCACGAAGTTGCACTCTTCATTCTCCGCAGCTTCATTCTCCGCCATGGGGCTCCACGGGAATTACTCAGTGATAGGGGTCGAGTGTTCCTGTCGGAGGTCATCCAAGCTATTCTCGCTGAATGCAACATCATCCACCGGAAATCTACCGCATACCATCCACAGACGAATGGTCTCACTGAACGGTTCAACCGCACACTTGGCGACATGCTGAGGATGTACACCTCCTCCGACCACACTAACTGGGACGCTGTCTTGCCTTTTGTTACCTTCGCTTACAACACCGCGACGCAAGCGACTACCGGTTTTTCCCCGTTCTTCTGTTGTACGGCCGCGAACCATCCCACCCACTCGACACCATACTCCCGTACCGCCCTGATGTATCGGAGTGCTCCCCGCTTTCGGAAGTCACCAGATACGCTGAAGACTACCGTCAGTTGGCTCGGTCTATGACAAGTGAGGCTCAAGGTCTACAAAAAACCCGGCATGATGACGCTCATCACATAGCGCCTACGTTTCGTACTGGCTCCCTCGTGTGGCTTTGGGTGCCCCCGCACGTTCCTGGCCTGTCTTCTAAACTTCTGGCCCGGTACCATGGTCCATACCGTGTCATTGACGCAACCTCACCAGTGAATTACATCGTCGAGCCCCTAACACAATCGCCAGATTTGCGCCGTCGAGGACGCGAGACCGTACACGTCGACCGTCTCAAGCCCTACTACGACCCCCTCATTGTGCCTACTCCCTGAGTCGCCAGGATGGCTACTCTTCAACCCGGGGGGTATTGTAGTGGAGCATACGCACTAACGTGTATGCGCCTTCCAAAGAGAAGGAAAAACCCCGTGCTCTGATTGCACGAGAACCTGGACCGCCTTTTGCCAGACTTGTCGTACGGCCATTTTTCGTTGCGACATCGTTGCGACTTCTCCGGTTCAATAAACGTCATCACATTCGTTTAAAACTTTCTAGACGTGTGAGTTGCTAATTGGCAATCTGGTGAGACGATCAAAGTAGCTAATAAAGGTCTTGCACACTAATAAAAGTTAAGTGAGGCAGTGTCGTAGCCAATGAGGTGGCACCCGTGCACCCCCTCTCCCTCGAACTTTTTTTTCGCCATGGCAGGCACACAGAGCGAAAAACGACCATTTCAAAGGGTTTCTCCCCCCCCCCCCCTCCTCGATATTAGAAGGTGCCCCCTATCCTGCGAAAAACAATTCTACTTACGCCACTGGCGTGAGGACTACGAGGGTAGGACATTTTCGTAATCGCAATGAGGTAAATGCTAATATGCACTGTTATGTGCCGAAACGAATTGAGTATCGGCTTTTTCAAGGGTACTGGTGGGCCAGTTAGTTGCGCATGATCTTGATAACACTAGCTCAAAAATTTAGAAAACAGGGACAGACAGAAAAAAGGACACACACAGAACCAAAACATCAGCGCCTGTGCTGTGTGGATCCCTGTTTGTCTGCTCTATGATTTCCTGAAATATAGCGCTCGTGTTCGCCAAGTCGATGACCAATGGCTCGTTACTGAGGAATATTTTGGCCGCTGGCGCGCTCAACGCGGTTCTCTCTCCGACGCCGCGGTGCCGCCGCTTCCGACGGCCAGCCCGACCGCCCAGCCGTGTCTGGCTGAACAAGAAGCCGGGCCTTGGTCGCCACCCGCAGGAATGTTGCCGAACGTTGTTCGCTTCTCGTCCTCCTCTCTGCGCCGCTGGAAAGCGTTCTCGCGCGTACAAAAAGCAGCGCGGGAAGATGAAAGGTCCGAGCGCGCGCCTGCCGACCCTGTTTCGACGCGACGTACACAAACATGCCTCTGTACTTGGCCTGTGTACTTGGCCTCTCAAGTGGGCTGGTCAGCATGGCTGTGTTCGCACAGGACGCCACGCACGGGTCCCTAATGCACTGCTCGTGTTTCGCCTTTTTTGCTCCTCAAGGCTCGCCCTACGTCACCTCCTGACGCCGACGACCTTCGACGACAGTGTAGCTCTGACCGACTGGACTTGCTCTACGCCATCTACCGACGCCGACTAAGAGCTCTCGCAAGTGGTGCCCCGTCCTCGGACTTCTGTGACCGTGTTTCCATCTTTCCTATCTCTCCTATCCCCTCAGTTTGTTGTCGCTCCTTCTGGCTTACCACCTCACGTATCTTCCTCTTTTCTACACCTTTACTCCTACCCCTTTTTATCCCTCCTCACCCCCATACCTTGTGAGCTACTGTTGAGGTGTCGCTCACTGAAGCAGACAATTACGGGGCTCACTTTTCTCTTCCTTTCTCTCTTAAGAATCACCTTCTCAAAGCTAAAAACGCCGACGATGTTTTCATTTCTTAGGCAATTTTAAGTCACTCAACGATAGGTACATTACGGATTATAGTGGATCTGGGCTAACCGGGTGACCGTGTAGTTAACTGTTATTCTCGTCACTCGTGAAGTTCTTAACCTATGAAAGCATGAATTCTCAAGTCACAGGCTATTGGCGGTTCAGATGCGGCTGACGCGCGCCAACCGAATTCGTTTGATGGGCCGACGCTCTTGTGTACCTCGCCTCCGAATACTTCATGTTTGTTGTCTCTAGGCTTTGTGTTTTAAAGCAGCACGCTAGTTGTGCGAAACACCGAACTGATGGAGGCTTCGGGCGTGAGTGGATTTGGCTGCTGGGCAACAGCGTAGTTACTCTATTACAGCTGTTTCCTCGAGTATGCATATCGAAACAGACCCGGTCGAGCCAAGCCAAGAGAATCCTACATCGCTTCAGCGCAGGTTCTGGGTGATCACGGGTGCTAATCTAGACATTGTAGACATCTGCCATGTTGTCAATTTCCACTATTGATTGAGGCTAATTGGCCAAGAGAGCTGCTACGACCTCTCTGATTGGCTTAAAATGCCGCCATTGCGAAATTTGACAATATGGTAGAATTAGACAGTGTCTAGAATAGCACCCCACGAATCGAAACTCGTCACACTAAGGCCATCACTTGCGCGCGCCCTTTGAATCCCGTAGTAAGCCTTCCTTCATGAGGAGATGAATGGTTGAACTACCAGAAAAAAATTCAGCCTGCAATGGACGCTCATTTGCGTACCTACCACATGTCATACTCGGTCCAAGTATCAAAATTGGTGCTCAGCCGTGCTGCTTCATCGGCTGCAGAAATTAGCGCCCCCTTTTTTTTAGGGTTGAAGCTCCTTAAAGCGGCACCCGTTTGTCTCTCGTCGTAGTACGTAACATGTCTTATACTTTGATCTGCAAGGTGGTGCCGGTGGGAGATTTCTCCTGTGCGTTGTTGAACAATAAAAAATTCGCATCGAGCGCGTGAACTAAAAGCCAAATTCTCCTGTCTCTCATTCCCCATTAGCAGCCATTGGCATGTACACATTGACCACTATCTGACAAGAAAAGGTTGCTATGTTATACACGCTGGGCGTGCTTGGTTTTAGAAAGGTTTAGCGAGCGCTAGGCCGCAGTTCCATGAATATAGTGAACTTGTATATACCATGAACTCGAGGTGGTTAAATGTGGGAAATAGACACGAAGCGTGAGCCGTAAGAAAGTGTGCGTGTACTACCTCTAGTTTAGTCCTTGGAATGTCCGCTGGATGGCGGTGCTTCTATATGCGGAATATATGATGAAAAGAGGCGAGATGGTGGTACTTGGAGTGTTAACTAGATGGACGAACGGACACAGAGACAGGTGCACGGACGCACGGATTGCTGAGCGGACGGATGGATGCATGAACGGACGCAGGGGCGGATGCATGGATGAACGCAGGGACGGACGCGCGGATGAACGTGCGGACGCACGAACAGACGCACGCACGGATGGGCGGATGGACGCATGGATGGTCACACAGACGGACGCATGGACGGATGGAAGCAAGAACAAATGGACGGACGGATGGTTCGCCCCACTCTCCATCATTCACTCCGTGGATATGCTGTCATTTTTGTTTTTCTTTCTTCCTCCGAACCACTGCTGTACTATACTACTCCCCGAAGAACGCGGGAAATCTCCTAACGCACCCCAACTAAGGCACACCGGCGTGCCTTCGCGTCTAGAAAATAAGCGACGTGTATACGGAAGGGCGTTTCACCTCCACCAACATAAAACATGGGGACTGGTGAAGCACGCAATGTGCGCTGTTGTTATCCGCAGCAAAATCTTCACTTTTCACTGCTATGTGTGTATATAAAATAAGTGGATAACGATTTAGAGTACTTGGTACTCTACTATGGGAGAGCATAAAGCCGTCCCGTTGACCTGACTGAAGACTGTTGAGATAAACTATCACTTAGCGCGAAATCTCCACCGAGCACTATATAGAACACACCGTCACTTTGATATATCTTTCAAGCAGTGGAGTCTCAAATAGATAACTCTATACGTTGGAGGTGCGCGTTTGCGTCTCCGATTTTAGGTAAGAAACTTCAGCACTTTGGGGAATTTCGTCGTAGATTCTGACACAGGTGCTTGGTCAAACATAACGGTTTAGGCAGTAACAATGAGCCTTTAACTCGTATTATGCACGGTATGTAGCGTTGACGAGTAGTGGGATTTACCTTTGTGTAAATTTACCCTTGCAGAGTACTTGACCCTTCAGGATTTACCCGATTTCAATGGCGGCGCCGAGAAATTATGGTGTTTTGCTCCTGCGGAAGTTCATGCTATTGCCCCTGCAGCAATCGTTACTAAAGCGTAGACCAAGCGTTAATCTAATCGTACTGATGCCCTGTCGGCATTCGAATGAAGTAAGATAACTCATCACTCGAGAACCTCATGCACATATTGGCACAACTTGGATTCAAAGGATTGGTTTCTACGTAGCCGTGGCTCCATACGTTCGTAAAAAACTAGGTAGAAAGATAGAAGAAGATAGAAGAAGATAGCTAGGTAGAAAGAGAAAGAAGAAGAGAAAAGGAGTAGGAGATAGGTAGAAAGAGAGAGAGAAAGAGAAATACATATATCTTTGAACCAACAGAAGGAACAAGTCATCTGTTCAGAAACGTGAATGATACGTGACTGTATTCCGAGTTTTTCGTAATAAAAAAAAATCGCTTTTGTGGCATTCATTTCTGTACGTATGCAAAGAGCAGTAGCTGGCATCATTGAAGACGCCAACATTTATCAAATATACCGGCAACAAGTCTCGTTTGAAAAAAAAAAAAATCACCGTAAATATTTGACAATTCGCAGCGAAAATCAGATATAACGCAAAAAGTAATAAAAAAATCAGCTTGAAACAGGGTACATTCAAAGTGGCTGATTACTCTTTTGTGGCGAGTAATTTCGCCTTGACACCGTTTATTTATATTCGCTTTTCATTTCGTGCGTATGTAACAGCCACTCTCCAGCCAGCGTTTCTCGTTGGCTGAATCCCAAGACCTTAATGTTTTTTTTTGTTTTTATTTTACAAACGAAATATGTTATTCAGACATTCATACTTTCTCGCCACTTTGCGACCACCAAGGTTGTATAGCGATGCGGATTTTCTCCGTCTAACGCAACGGCGATCGCGCTATACCATACTATAGGTCGCGTAGTTTCGAACTTTTATCACGTCCGGCCCTTACAGCCGCACGATGCATTGTGTAGACCGTTATCTACTGCGCGGCGCCTTTTGAAATTTTAAACGAGGCTTAGGTGACGCCAGTCATCTAGATAGAGCGACGCTGTGGGGGCTCTGATATCTGTTTGCTTTTCCCTACGGAGTGATCTATGGGGTAACTCAGCTCAATGAATGCAAAAGCACTTGCGCTGCCTTGCGGCTTCAATGCAGCACATCAACATTGTGCCACAAGGCCGAAGTCTACACCGCGCACGAATAATAATAATAATAATAATAATAATAATAATAATAATAATAATAATAATAATAATAATAATAATAATAATAATAATATAATAATAATAATAATAATAATAAACCGAATAAAACAGTAGCCGGGAAAAGCGTCGATGAAGAGGTATGCTTATTAGTTTGAGCGTAAAAAAAAATAAAAGACTGGGCCACATTAAGATAGGAAAAGGAGAATAGGGTGCATGGAGAAGGGTCAATGCTTGCTTTGAAATGATGACTGAGAGTACGTATGTAAAGTTGGCATCCAAAGCTTAGTGACGACTAGTTCTGAGAAAATAGTCGATTTATCAGCAATTTGTGACTTAATGCACTCTAAGTAAACAGTGCGTGTTGGAATTTTAAATTTAAGGCCACCTGGTCAAGCAGTGGGGACGTTCAGCTTTTGCTTCTCTCTCGTGGTCCCTAAACTTTTGACTGTTGACTGTACATGCCGTAAGAGTGGCATATCCTTCTCGAAGCATGTAATTCGCGTAATGATAGTTAAAACTTTGGCGTCATCACCACAAGCTTGACCTGAAATTTAGACGTTAGTGATGCTCGCTCACAAAGGTACAGACTGCACCTCACATTTCTTCCGAAATAGATTATGCACAGTAAAGTTGTAGTGTGTGTGTGTGTGTGTGTGTGTGTGTGTGTGTGTGTGTGTGTGTGTGTGTGTGTGTGTGTGTGTGTGTGTGTGTGTGTGTGTGTGTGTGTGTGTGTGTGTGTGCGTGCGAGCGTGCGTGCGCGCGCTACGTTTTATACTTATTGACAGGTCATATTGTCTACGCGCTGATTTTTCTTCCTCTAAATTGACCATTTGCGGGAAAACCACTGCGCATGAGCAGTAACCGCACAGGTAGCGTTCCTGTACAGGCGTTTTGGTTTTGGTTGGAAAACATCAGCCTGGCGTTCCATCAATATGACCCGTAGTAACGGCGAACACTGCCGTTTTCACGCAAACACCGTACCTCACAGACGGTGCACAAGCCGTCCTCACTGAACCTATAGTTAATCGACAGACATTTCAAGGTTCAACTTCAAGTGTATAACATAATGTTCTTCTTTAAAGAGCAGGCGTAATGAGCCTGGCGAACCGTCGAGGTAGCGGAGTGCAGGTATCACCTCACTTGGTTATTTCTCAGGCTGAAACGCGAGAAATTCTTGTTTTACACCGTGTATACAAACGTCAACAGAATTTTTTTCTCCTTTACCTTCTTGTTTTAGTAACGGGCATGCGTTTTTGGTCCTAAAGCAACAAAACAAGCGTTTTGTTTTCCAACCAAAAGCGAAGCTTTCCAGTTTACACGACAGGGGGCGCTCACTTTTCCGCAAATAGTCAATTCTCATATGTCTTTCTCTTAAGCTATGTAGTCTACCCAGCAATCGGTTAACAAGTATAGCCAAACAATCTGTTACCATTGGTCGTCCTGTCTCTTTTCTTTTTCTCTCTCTCTTCGCCTCTTTCCCTCCAGTTACCATGTGGCGAGGTTCAGGATGCCTTCCGACACTCCGGAAAATCAATAAAACACTTATAAAAGGGGGGAGAATATAACCTGTTGCACTCTGTAAAGTTTCTGTGCATCACTTCTGATGAGGGTACCCCTTTCATAATAAAGATAACCCGCGCTTAAGTGCCTATACACCCGCTGTATTCATTTAAAGTGCCACTTGTACGCGCCAACCGGCTCCTGCGATGACGTGTCTGGACCGCGCGGTTCGAGGAAACTTCTTATCTTTTATTATCGGGCATTAAAATATGGCCGAGAATAGCGTGTGTGTATACTACCTGAGCTCTTCTTTTTCTGAGAGCCAGGAACGTTTTCCGCTTGGATGAGCTTTCCCCGGATGTTGGGCGTGCGCTGCGCCGTGAACCGTTGGTGTAAGTATAGGCGACCGCATAGCGAACTTTGAATGCGCGTTTTTGTGAGGGGGCCGCGGGAAATACAAAATTAAAGAAGCGAAACCGGCTTTTGTTTGTGCCCTTACTTCATGCTTGAGTCATTGTTTTTTTAAGGCAGCGTGTGTTTTCTAAGGGTCATAGAAGACTTTGAAGAAAATTTTGGCGCGTCAGACGTGAGCAAGCGGATGATTGTGTTTTTCGGATTTGGCACTGTTTTATTGACAGTAGTACCATTGCAGTTTCTTTTCTTTATATCTGAAGTTGAATTTCCTTTTCAGATTTAAGATTAAACACCTTTGTTTTACTGGTACTATGCTCTGCGTGACAATATTAATGCGTTGCTACCTCAAGTGACAAGCTGTGCTGCGTTTAAACTGAACATCCTTATGTTAACCACTGTTGAAAGCACTACAGCCTGTACTGACAGTTAAGCATAAAATAATTTTCCATATCATCTCCTTGGCTTAACTGTCAGCTGGTTTCCTTGGTTGTCTCTAACAAAGAACGAACTCCTCCAACCGTTCCCTTTCTGCAAGCAACTGTTGCATAACGTTTTCCTCAGTAGTTTGTATTCTGTATAGTACATCTCCTTACAGCCTTGTTGGTTGGACGCAATGCTTCAAAACGACTAGGGCAATGGAATGCAGCGTGGTGGAGGGCTGCTCCGGATAATGTGGAGCCCCTGGGGTTCTCTAACGCGCTCTGAAGTCGCGCAGCACACTGGCCTATAACCTCCAACGAAATGGGACCGCCGCCTGCGGTATCGAAACCGTGGTTTCCGGGTTTTGATTTGATTGATTTGTGGGGTTTAACGTCCCAAAACCACCATATGATTATGAGAGGTGCCGTAGTGGATGGCTCCGGAAGTTTCGACCACCTGGGGTTCTTTACCGTGCACCCAAATCTGAGTACACGGGCCTAAAGCATTTCCGCTTCCATCGGAAATGCAGCCGCCACAGCCGGGATTTGATACCGCGACTTGCGGGTCAGCAGCCGAGTACCTTATAGCCACTAGACCACCATGGCGGGGCGTGGTTTCCGGGTCAACAGCCGGTTGTTTTAACTAAAAACGACGTGCTTTACAAAACGTCCCACCTTGTTTCTGTAGCAATGCGGACACCTTTCATGCGTTGACTCTTTATTTGAACTTCATATCATCGCGGTGGTATAGTGGCTGAGGTACTCGGCTGCTGACCCGCAGGTCGCGGGATCAAATCCCGACTGCGGCGGCTGCGTTTCCGATGGAGGCGGAAATGTTGTAGGCCCGTGTGCTCAGATTTGGGTGCACGTTAAAGAACCCCAGGTGGTCAAAACTTCCGGAGCCTTCCACTACGGCATCTCTCATAATCATATGGTGGTTTTGGGACGTTAAACCCCAATATCCATCAATCAATCAACTTCATATCATTTCTTTTCATTTTATGATGTTCCGTTATGGGTCGAATAATGGAACAACATAGAACGCGGCCATGATGCTGCACGGTGGACGAGGCTATCCGGAAGGCCATTTCATATATGGCATCCTTGTTACCTCTTTAAATGAAAGATGTTTGAGGCGATCGGCAACATGAAACTATGCGTGGAATGAATAGTCTTCGTTTTCGCTCGTGCGAACGCTTCGTAGCTTGTCGCTTCATAATACGACATGGGTTTTCTTCCGCGATAAAAGCCTGAACGTGCTTTCTCTGCTGGCCCGATATCTCCGGAACACGTTTCCTCAGCGTCGCTCTCCATGTTGCGTACGTGACCCTACGCGTAAGCATATCGCACGGCCTCGTGTTTCTGTTTCGCGTCCATTTCGAGTCGGAGCGCGTCGCGATAAAGCGGGCAAGAGTTTTGGAATGTGTGCGATACCGAGAAACAAGTTTTTGGGACGGATCGAGTTTCCACTGCCGGGCCGCAGTCATTGCCATCTGTCGTCACGTGTGCTTAAGGAGGCCATCGGTGGACCCCGGCATATATCAAAACAAACGCCTGCCTGGAAACAAGGTGGAAACGAACGGAGATCAAGGTGTTTGTGGTCGGGGCCAAAACTGGTATCGGGTTACCGTGGCCCCCGTCGTAAACTTATTTTTATACGGGATTCGCTTATTTGTATTCCTCGGGCAATCGCGGGGTATACCGCTGGAGAAGTTCGCGAGATGGCGTGCCCGTGATAGTCAAGGTGGCTTCAAATGAGGCGCCGCCCCTCATTCGTTTATCTCTGTTTACTCGCCTCTTCCCAGCCTCGCGTGGCGCTCAGGTAAATTACGCTAAGGAAGCGCTAGACGAAAGCGGCCCTGCAGCGAGGAACACTGCGGCCGCTTCGATTCCTGCACGTCGGCGTGCCATCAAACGTTGCGCATACCTGTGCCGCTGGATCAGCTCGGCGCTGAGAACGAATGAATAATCAAAGGCGCACGTTGGTGGGGCCCTCTCGTCTCGTCCTTCCGGGGTGAATAGCCGCGGCCTGCGTCCATTCCTCCCCGTACGTGTCGGTGCAACGGGCCTTGAACTACAAGGCGAAAGGCTGCGATGCACCGTTATGCGCGATGAAGCGGCGAGTCCCGCGGCGCGCCTGACGCGCGTATTCACAAACAACCGCTGTGACCGGCCGGGGTTCCCGCGCGAAGAATTCACTCCGCGAACCGCGCACCAAACTTTATCTCTCCCTCGTTTTTTTTTTTTGGTTGTTTCACACACGCGCTGACGTGTTCACGCTTGTTGCAAAAAGTGCGCAACCGGTATTGTACCTTAGCTGTTTGTTGACTCTGGCGAAGGTTAATGATCGATTTCACGCCTGTAGACCGGTGCTCGGTAACATGTACCAAAAATAGCGCCTCGCGGCCAGCGATTGGCGTGGATTCGAGCGTAACATTTACCGGAGTTGACCCTGCATTTCGTTTCGAGCGAAGAGCCGAAAACGCACCGTGTCCCCAAACAGAAACGCATGCACGCGCACCGTCCTCCGAGCCGTAGTGTTTTTTCTTTTGTTTTTTTTTTCTAATGCTCTCGAGGCTCTTTGCGGACAGCTTCCGGCGGCTTCCCAAAAAAACGCCCATCCCAGCGTGGTTCCCGGAATTAAAGCGAAGAGGGAGCGCCCAGCACTCGGCTTTCTTCTACGGTTCCTTCTCTGTGGCGCCTGCTGCTTCCGAACGAAGATTCGTTTTCCGACGCCGCAATGAGCGCCGGAATGCCGCTCTCTCGCCCTCTTCGCCAGTGCCGCTGTCTCTGTGATTAAGCGGCGCCCTTTGCCTTTGCGACTGCGCCCAGCTCATCTCTTCGTTTCCTCGCGAAAACAAATGCTCGTTGCGTGTATCGCAGTCGCGTCGTCTCATTTCTGAAGAGCCGGGAGCCGCCGTGCGCTCCAATCGTGAGCCGGCAGTCTAGCGCCCGGTTCTGCGCTCCGCTGCAGCATCACGGACGGGTGCTTGCCTTCGCTGAAGATGGGAGGGAGTCCGCCCATGCTTTTTCGGCAGCTCGTTTGGCGATGGGAGTTCGACGGCATCGCTCTTACCTGGACTCTCTCCGCCGCCGTCTTCGCGCTCCGTGATTTTCGGCCGCAGCATCATCGTGGCGTAGCCGTACGATTGCGTCTCGCCCCCCGCGCGTGTCTGTAGCTGCAGGAAGCACGCAGTTTTGAGCCGAATGGTAGTGGGGGCACATTTTCATCGTCTCGACTGGCCTTGTTCTTGGTGCGGCATCCACGCCGCCTCTCCTCGTAACTGCTTCGCTGCTCTTCGGCCGAGAGAAAGAGGGAACAGCGAGAGAGTGGAGTTTTTATTGGAAAGGGGCAAGAAGGTGGCGTGTATACTACTCCCGCGAGCCCCGCGGGGCTTTCCTAAACGCGCCTTCTGCGTGCTCCCCCCGCCGGTGGAAGCCTTCATCTGCCCGCGGAGTGGGCGTCTTCTCCTTCGGGGCCGACCCTCACCATCAGGGGGCAAGGCAAGGGGGGTCGAGTTGTTTTCTCTGGGGAAAGGAGGGCTCGGAGGGGGGTGGGAAGGCCGTCACTGCTGAACTGAACGGATGGATGCCGCGGCTCGGCAGCACCGCGCGGGACTGGCCGTCTTGGCCTTTTGACGAAGGAGCCGTGCCGCACTGTACTCCGCCTACGGTATGCCCATTCCAGGGGCTACATCCCAGTGCTCTACTTTATTTTTCTTCCGGTAGAACGAGAGGCGACTCGGCATGCTTTCCTGCGCAGTGTTCCGCGCGCGTGTTGTGATGTGCCTCGTGTTTCGGCCGCGCACTAGAGAGCCAGCCTCGTTTCTCCTACCACTTTGCCGGAAGGAATAGGTCGAACGTCTCGTTGGATTATTTCGCCGTTTCTCTCGCAAGCCCTCGGGAACAAGTGCCAGGAGAGTGCGCTGCCGAGAAGTTTTTCGAACGATCCCGGTTGTGCTGCCACCAAAAGTGCGCGCCCACGGGACTGGAAATTGCTGCTCGAAGTGGCGGTCTCATCTGGTAAGGCTGAATTGACCCGCGATCGTCGAACCTGCCTCCGACCAGCTCTGCCACGGCGTGCTTATGTGGGCGTTGCATCCAGTTCCTGAAGCGGCCTTGCGGTCGCCGCGACCGTGACCGCAGGGCTCGCAAAGCGGCCGGAGAGCGGGCGCTCCGCATTCGGCCAATATCGCGCGCTCCTTCTGTCAGCGGCGCGCCAAGCAGCCGTGCCGTCTTCTCTCTCGTGGGCCGCTGCCAACGACGTGCTCGACGTTCAGCCAGCGCACGAGGAGTGCTTCAGCCGGTGCGATCGCCCGTGACGCGCACCGTTGGAGGCTTCTTCGTCGGCTGCCAAGCGCCTGTGTTCGTGCCCGGCGACCTGCCTCTGCAAGGCGTCTCTGTGCGCCCTTTGCCGGCGACGAGCGCGGCCGGGACCACGCTATTGCCGGGGTCGTCTTCGCCGCTGTGCAACGGTGTGGAGCGTCTTAACGCTCGGCTGAACAAATCGTGCCTGCCCACGCTGTGTGCGCGCGCAGGCGTTATCGTTTCACTGCGCTCGGTTTCGCGCGTACCAAGATTATTGTGTGTCTGTGTGTGTGTGTGTGCACGCGCTGATCTCTGATGCCCTCAATGAGCTGACCCGGCTCCGAGACGCGCGTGCCGCCTTCACTCGAATGCGATTACGATGCTGCTCTCCGCAGGAAGAGGTGAATTTGTTGTCGTGTATGGCGCCCACGGCGCGTTTGTGAATTTCTGACCGACTCTGTCAATCGAGGCGTTCACTCGCCATGCTGTCCTCCTGTTTTTGTGGGAGTGGATCGTCCAGGGAGTTGCCCAAGCACACGACGTCGACCTCTCACGTGAGTTTGGCTCTCTCACACTGGGCCTGAGCTGCGGTTGTTTCGTTGCAAAACGCTGTGCTTGGTCGCTTTGCGAATTGAGCTCAGTGTTCGCGATCCGCAATGTATTCGAGCAAACTGACAAGGAGAATGGGATATACCTCGTTAACGTCCTGTTCAGAAGAATAATGTAACCATCTGGCATCACAGCCTGCATGCTCTCAATCAACACTTACAATATTCGCGCCATTTGCGTGATGCTATAACCATATTCTACACTTCCTTCATAAGGAAGGACTACAGGCGTATGAGGAGCTTTTATGAAATTCTGTCATCTCACAAAGCATTATAACTGTGTGTGTGGGTTTGTGTGCGCGTTTGTTTTCGCGCGCCTTTGTGTATGATATGCATTGCTTCATCTGTGACTTCCATGTGTGTCTGCTAATTAAAGTCACGCAACGATACTTTTTTCTGCATACGTATTGCTGCGACTGAGACACACGTCAAGACTGATGAGTGGGCGTCCTTACGAGTTCGCATAGTGCTTGTGTCATTCACGTTCGTGCACTACAGTACTCGTTTCGTTACACGCACAATACTTGTTGGTTCTGTAGGCACTATGAACAACCGCCAACACTTAAGGATGAACTTTGGCTCGAAGTAACATCTCTTGCAAAAACTTGAAAATGAGAGCCGAACCAGTTTCTTGAAGCCATAGGGCACAACTACGGCTCTGTTCATTTGGAATGTCATCGTATACAGCACTTACGTTCTAGCTATGGCTTTAGGCATTGGCAAATTATGGTTGACACATGCACATGCACACACATTAAATTGTCATTCTGTTTTGCCCGATCGCATTAACAATGCAAGGATTGTAATAATATGAATTCACCTGTACAGATCGACTTCTACAAGATTGTTCTGTTTCGCTAAAGCGTCAAGTACTTCAAAAGTGTTGCCACTGGAGTTTGCTGGTTCATTAAGGCGAGAAGACGCATGACAGGAAACATGACAAATTATTAAAGGAATACTGAAGACAAGGGACGAATTGGTCTAGATCGATGAACTGCACTCTAAAAACTTTATAGTGCTGCATGTTTCACTGTCATGAGTCCATTATGAGCAGAAAAAAGCAAGGTTAAAGTTTCATTTTCACGCTTCACGTTAAAATCTCCGCGCGTCACGTTAGAAATTTTAAAAATGTGTTTTTCGGATTTTCGCCGCATTGGCTCGATGAAATCTTTCGAAACTTCGTATACTAGATGTAAGGAACCCACAGATGAGAATGTGTTTTATTTTATCCAGTAGAATCTGTGACTAGGTCCTAGTATAGGCCTTCAAAATTTACTACGTCACGGTGTTCGCTGCGGGAATCTCATGGTGACGTCTCCGCACGCATTTCTGTTGGTGCATTTTCACGCTTACCAATCCTCACGTCGCAGTCAGAGTGGCGTTTTCGGGATTGTCAACTTGTACTTTAATAATACGCGAAAAATCATGCTGCTCGGTAAGGTCCCTTTAGGAATACTGCGCTACAGTTACTGGGGCAAAATAAGTCGGGGAGGACGCACGTGAGGAAGTGGACACGACAAGCGCGTATACTATCAACTGAATTCATTGAATAAATATGAAGGAAGAAGAACTAGAAGAAATGGAGTGAATGCTTTATACGATGGGGCATGGGACGATGTCAATGTAGTAGAACTGTCTTCGGATGTTTCGTGCGTCCCGAGATTATTGTGTGTCTGTGTGAGTCTGTACGCGCTGATCTCGGATCCTCTCAATGAGCTGACCAATGGCTGGACGAAGCGCATGCCGCCTTTACTCGGATGCGATTGCTACGCGCTGCGCTGCGCTGGAGGAGGCGTAGGTTGATTGCGCGATATGGCAATGACTGAAAGTTCTTTTGCGAGCAGCCTGAATTAATGGTTACTTCTTGCCTCTGATAAATTCGATTTACGTCGCGGTAAGAAAAATGGAGCTTGAACTGGCGCATCCGCTTTGCAGACCTCACTTTGCTAACAAAGGAAGGAGCAGGATAGCACACGCAGAGGGTGATTGCGTATTATTCAATGCGAAGCATTTCTTTGCGTACTGCAAACACTTTCGGTATCTATCTATCTATCTATCTATCTATCTATCTATCTATCTACCTCCGTCTCGGTGCTCTTATGATTACCTCCTTAACTTAGGGTATACACCAAAAACAGCACGTGAGGGTAAGGTGCACGGTTTGACGAATACGACTCGCTAGTCATGACATGAATAATGTCACAGCATCATCGCGTACGTCATCATACACTTTCCAAAGAACCGCGACACATACCCGCGGGCGGGTATGTGCCGTTGGTATGCGGGTATGTGCCATATAGGTGATTGACACTCAGCCCAGGAACTGGCGAGAACACACAAAGGTAATGTTAACGCGTTAGCTTAAGAAAAGCAGACATCAACAGCATCGACCCGACGAATGCAAAGAAAAAATATCGGAGTCTGCAGCAGGAGTCGAACCATGGCATTCTGCGTGTAAATCAAGTATTACATCACAGAGCCACGCCACGTCTTGGAACGTATGGTTTTCAAATAGACCCTAATGTTTGTGAAAGTCAGTTGTGGTTGCAGTAGTGGCTGTAAAATTTGATAAATGATACATATGTACCCCTATGATACAGCTAGCCGTCCCGTCGGGTTAATGTCGATTGGCGTTGAGCGCCATCTGATAAAGTTGACTTATGCAGTATAGTGTCCAGGATACATCCTCGCGAGCACAAGCGCTTCATTCCAGCTTATCGCTCCTCGTGTTGATAATACTCATGCTCCTCTTGGCATCGTTGCGCAAGTGCAAACAAATGGTTATAGAAAGGTTTGGAACTGTTAAACACGTCTGTGCGTGCAACATTTGTACATATATTCAGCGTCATTTCATAATGACGTCGCGTAATAAAAAATTACAACATGGTCACCTTCCCTCCGCATGCTTCGCATAACGTCGACTCCTAAGGTATGTCAGCTGCATTTCCGTTTTCCTATAATTTTGCCCCATCTTATGCGCAACACTATACTCGTCTTGTATTCTGCGTTTTATTTACCTCAATTAAACTGTTTACTACGTAAGGACTATCGGGTCTTGCTGATACTCACGAAGTTTATGAAACGGCAAGAGCAGTTTACGTTGGTTGTCTATTAGTTCAGCCGTGGTTCAGCTATTATAAGCTCAAGTCTACCTTGGGATTTCACATGGTGTGCGCCTGTATGAACACACCCGGAGAAAACACAAGCTTCACAAGCTCTCTATTTCAAACTAAACATGGAGCTCGTGTCCACCTTCATTTTCTTGTCCGTCTCGTGGAGCAGGTATACGCTGCAATTTACGAATTTTAGCCGGCCAATATGTCCAGTTAGAATAAATTTTGACGATGAGCTGCCTCGGATGTCTGTTCACACATAAATACACAAACGTTCCCGATTCGTTAGTGCTTCAGGGGATAAGAAGTTGTTTTTAATAAAGAAGTAGGTGGAACAACAGAGTTTTCTGCGGGCTCCAGAACATTTTTACAATTACATATTTTCACATCGGGCGATATTAATAAATTTTCATGAGTGTAAAATAAGGAAGAACTGCGTAAAATACACACACGCGCGTCACTCCTTATATAGCGGCAAAAGTGGAAGTCATGGAGTATTTGGTTCACACTAACAATCGCGTATTTTATCAGTGATGTTAACACATTCGCAAAATTTCCTTAACCCGGCCGGAGTAATTGTATACCTCGACCTATACACAGTCACGGCAAAACGAAATGTCCTAACTGCGCGTGCATGTTTCCCAATGTATTCTTCCGTATGAACGCGTTTGCGCGTGTACTGCACACACTTCGAACAACGTCACGCAACTTCGCGGCAAGACGCGCACACTGGACCGGTTTTTGTTTAAACACAAAGCAGGTTAAGCCTGCCAGACGACCAGACTTCAGCAAAACGCTGAGTGGGTCTTACGTACAGTTATGACGGGTCGCAAGGCAGTTCCGTTGGGCAGTGGTTTTGGGGTTGAGCTGCGGTGCGACCGATAACAGTAGTTATATATGCGCAATGCTTGGCATCCCTCGTGAGTATCGTGATGCAAAAGAAAAGAAAGAAAAAAAAGCGAGGACAATCCAGCCTGCTCAGGAGACGCGTCGCGACGGGTTCACGGCTGGTTAGCTGTCAGCGACGCAGAAAAGGCAGCGGATTCTTCGAAAGACTTAACTCGGGGCTAACCTCGCGAGTTTCCTTTCGGCACTTCAAAGGGCGAGCGACATCGCTTCGGGCGCTTGCTTACGTGAGCGCTGATAAAACGCGGCCCTCGTATTCTTGACATAGTGGCTCCGCGCGCAGGCAAACACGCCTGACCGTATCTTGAGCGACCACGACACATAGTGTTCGTAATGGCTGGCTCGTAGGTCAGCTGTAGGTGCGCGAAGGTTTGAAGCCCCGTACGAGACCGGTAAATGGCTGCAGCGTGTGTGTGCGTATATGTACTTCCACGTGAAGGTCGACGACGCATTTCGAGGTGCGTTCTGTATCGGCAGTGATGTTTTTTTCGCGATAACGCCGAATACGTCGGCGCCTCGTCTTCCGATTGCAGAAGCCGTGGCAATATATATAGGGGCAACGTGGTTGTGCGTTTCGTACCACCTGCTGACATTTTCTTCCGAACATCTCAGGTATAGCTGTGCGCGTATGCTTGGGCCTCGTTTGGTGCCGTTGTTATTGTGTCGCCTGGTTAGGTACGCAGAATGCTAAACGAGTAATTGTTATCTCCTAACTTACATGCAGGTAACGGGCGTTCATCTTAAAAGTGAGCTCGCGTGCCGTGAGTTCCTGCTAAGCTTGAGAGAATACTAATTGCAGCTTAGCATCCTACTTCTGTGCTGTTGCACGGCTTCTGCTTCTTTCGCACTGTAAAATACTCTTCTGGCCTCTGACTTGACTCTGCGGGGAGTTATCGTTCGGACTAATCAGACGCTGCATGGTGCTAACTGTTAGGCCAGCAGCCACGAATGCACGAGGCCGAATTCATCGCAACTTGAAGCGCGAGTGCTCTTAGCTAAATAAAAAAATTGGCTTAACGAGCACTCAGTTTCGAGCGGTGATAAATTTGGCCTCGCTCTACAATCTTGGAACACGTAACTTTTTTTCATTAGTTTAATCATAACGGTTGTTCTGAATTCATGCCCCATTCAAGAGGTTCTTATTAATTCATGGTTCTCAAAGAAATTGTATACAGTATCCTCAGCCATACGAGTCTAGACAGTATAAAATTATTTGGAGAGGGAGAGAGAGTTTGTGTGTGGTCGTGTTTGCCCGCCTTTTTTTTTAGAATGAATACGTGCCAAGTAGCTCATCTCTCTGTTGAACATTCTAAACAAACAAACAAACAAACAAACAAACAAACAAACAAACAAACAAACAAACAAACAAATAAATAAATAAATAAATAAATAAGTAAATAAATAAATAACACTCTTTATCACCTTACGCGTACATGAAAATATGTACGTGCTGCTGTAGCTCCAATTTCGACTCGCGTTTCAAGCCAAGTGCTATCTCGGCCCATGACAGATCACGTCCTGCGCGTAAGAGCTGCTGTTTGTGGAATGAGCGGGCTTTAAAGAAACCATATCAATACGTATCTCTTGCGTTTGTACGTGTGTGACTGAAATGTGAAATGCCAAATGAATAGACATTCAATAACTCCATGGTGACAAGCACGATACGCGTTAGCTGCAGCGAAGCTCATTGCAATACCGGGTCTCTGTAAGACGAAGGCGCGGAGGTCGATCCATGCCTTCAAGCAAAGTGTTCGAAAGTTCTTCCGAGCTTTACTGCGCCAGCGTAACTTGGCGTGCTATAGTGAGCGAGACCTTGTACATACACTTGTTTTACATTGGCATCGAGAGTTCTATTTTAGAGAAGGTTCTTCTATAGCACATATTCTCCCTATCGCCTTCCCAGCACAGTGTTACTAATAGATATTCACTACACCTTACACCTCCCTTTTTTTTCCCTCCTCCGTCTTCCTCCCCATCTGTAGAAAACTCTGTCCAAATCGATATTCACTACACCTTATACCTCCGCCATTTACTTTTCCTCCTCCGTCTCCTCGCCATATGTGAAAAAGCTCTTCTAAACCGACAGGCTGAATGTGGGCTGTTGAGATTGCGACTACATCTATAAACGTGCCATTGCCACTCGTTCACACCTACTACACGTGCGCGTTGACAACGTCGCCATAGAAAACGAAACATGCTTCTCCAGCGCTTCCTTTCTTCTTTTCTCTCGCGTTGGACAGAGTACAAGCCGCACGTAAAAAAAAAACAAAGAGAAAGGCTTGAAAGTCATTTTTGCTTGCAAGCTCCTGCTCGTTAGTATTCCGGTCTTGCACGCAAGTGTGACAGCCCTCGCAATTAACTTCGTCGCTCGTGCATTCTCCGGACTGCGCAAGGTCGCCCTGCTAACGAGTAACCTTTTTATATTCCGTGCACCGTGGTGGTTACTTCCTGCCGATACTTACAAAACAGCAGAGCTCCGCTCGGCTCTGTGCGTGACCGTTCACTATAGGGAGCGTATTGTGCTAACTGAAATGTCTTTGTTTTTTTTAACCAAAGTATCCTGCAACCTTCATAAAGCTGCTTTTCCCCTGAATGAAAAGAAAGGGAAAACAAAAGAAACATTTTAAACTGCCTTAGTCAATCTTTACGAGGGTCTTACAAAAGCCACGCATTGCGCATACAGGCCATGGGTACTACGCAATTCCAGTTTTACGCATATCTGCAAGTTAGCTCGAAAGAAACCGTTAATGCTAAGAAATGAAACATCTGGTTGACTACTCTACGTTAAGGGAAGAAAGAAGAAGGAACCAGCACAGTAAATGTCGAGGAAATTCTCCGATGCAAAACTTGTTTGGTGAAGCGAACGTAGCTAGGCAGAAATGTAATCCCCCTCTACCTTGCCTCCCCCCCCCCCCCCAAAAAAAAAAAACATTTCAATTGCGCATGTCTATTCTTTGTGTGGGTCTGTGAACTAGGTCGCGTATAGTGTTAACCGAAATGTTTTTTTTTTATTATATTGTACGGCAATAAATACAAATGCAAGCACGGACATACTCAAAAGTAAATTTAAGCCCCCTACCGCCCTCCTTGCGAAAAATCTACTGGTTACGCCACTGCCTGAACGCCTCGGTAAATTTCGCGGGGATTCTGACCATGTGTTTGAGCCACGTACAGGGTGTCCCACATAACTTGAGCCAAGAATTTGAAAGTGAAAGGCACTTAGGAGGTTTTGAACCAAACTCACACTAGCCTGTAGGTACTCAGGCTATTTTTTATTTCTTCCCATACAAATGATTTAAAAATTCTTAATTACTCAATGTTTAATTATGGGCTGGAAACGCAAAATATGAACACCGAGATGTAGAGCACTTTCAGAAACCACCTACTAAATTGTTTCTTGTGCGATACGTCTCGCGCTGTTATTTTTCCCACGTTGTAAAGAAAGCCCGCGAAACGCGAAAAGAAGCCGTGTGACGGACTGCGAGCGCACTGGTATAGTTCTGCCATAGGCTTTCTTTACAACGCGGAAAAAATAACAGCGCTAGACGTATCGTACAGGAAACAATTTTGTCGGTGGTCTCCGAAAGTGATCTATATCTCAGTGTTCATATTTTGTGTTTCCAGCCCATATAAGAATAGGCAATTAAGAATTATTAAATGATTAGTATGGGGAAAAATAAAAAAATAGCCTGAGTAATATAGGATAGTGCGAGTAGTTCGCGTTTGGTTCATTTCGCCACTGAAGTGTCTTTCATTTTCAAATTCTTGGCTCAAGTTATGTGGGACACCCTGTATATTACAAGGTTCGGGCAGTGACTACGAACCTGTAACTCATGATACGCATAGCGTGATTATGAGGTGTAGGGGGATTTAGCCCACTTTTGTGGCACATACTCGCTTAAGGTGGATCGTGATGACGACATGACACGCCGACAAGTTGACTCCCCAAGGTTATTTGCCTCGTTATTTGCCCCCTAAAAGGGCTTGGCATGCAGCTAGCTGCACCTATATATATATATATATATATATATATATATATATATATATATATATATATATATATATATATATTATATATATATATATATGCAGTCAGTCTCGCTGTTTTTGACTTCATTAACTGGCTCGTATCAAGCCCCTTCATCAGCTTCTGCACCCCTTGCAGCTATAGCTCTCTCTTCATCTCTCATTCTGGCGTTTTTATACCTTTCGCCATATTCATCTTAGATTTGCTCGATCCGGCGTGCAGAATGCCTCTCATTTACTACGGTATGAATAAGGAATGACATGTTTTCCCGAACGATCGTCGCTTTTTTGCATTCCGCGTTTTTCAATTATACGTTTTTTTTTTTATTTTCCGACTCCGTCAGCGTCGAGTATACCCCTTCACCATGCACCGAGTGACCGCGAACACCTTTGCGCGACCGATCTGTCGGGACCAATCAGTCGCACGTCCGTCCAATTTAAAACCGGAATGCCGGATGTCGAGAACGCGTGCGCACTTGCTCTCCTCCCAACCCCACTCTTTCTTTCTTTCTTTCTTTCTTTCTTTCTTTCTTTCTTTCTTTCTTTCTTTCTTTCTTTCTTTCTTTCTTTCTTTCTTTCTTTCTTTCTTTCTTTCTTTCTTTCTTTCTTTCTTTCTTTCTTTTTTTCTTTCTTTCTTCACTTCTTTCTTTCTTTCTTTCTTTCCTTCTTTCTTTCTTCACTTCTTTCTTTCTTTCTTTCTTTCTTTCTTTCTTTCTTTCTTTCTCTGCATCCTGCCGTCAGGTGGGCTGCAGTGCACCTCTTCAGATCCCTCTTATATACGCCATGCGCGACTGACAGCGATGTTTCTGTCGTTTCCTTGGCGGCGCTCCGTCTGATTGACCGGAGTGGAGACCACGCCGCTCAAGTCAGCCCCTCGAGTCGTTCTTCTACACTGCATTCTCTTTGTCTCCATCATCTCCTCTCTCATTCACCTGTGGCGCTCCGAAAGCCTTTGTTTCTGGTATAGGTGTTTTGGATGATGACATTGGAGTTCTTTACTGCCGACACGTCGGCCGTTCTAGGAATTTTATTATATTTTTGCTTTCCCCTCTTCTATCCATCTAGCAACGGCGTCACTAGTGGCGTGCAGTGCTGTCAGACCTACGAGGCATGTTGTGGTTTTTCTTTATAAGCTCAGTGGGGTCGCTCATAGGGCTCAGAAACTCGATTTAATTTTATGCGGTTCTCTTTCGTTTATGGCAGCCACAATGTTGGCTGCGTAATATTGGTGAGAACCCTGTAGAGTGATCAACAAAAGACAAACGAAGCTGGCTGAAAGTATGAGGTGGCAATAATTGCGCTGTGTGATGCCTACTTGCCGTGTGACCCTATAGCAAAAAGTTATGATTTCAAGGTGCACTCTGTTTGAATTATTTCGAGGGAACCAAGGTGCACTTTGTTTGAAACGATTTCGAGGGAACCAAGTCAGATATCAAAATATAACGCACATGACGTTAGAAATAGGCTTCAACCAAGCAACAGGGCGCTTATTTCACCTTGAAAATTGTGAGACGGGCTGATGTTCAAGGCGCGACCTATTACGAAACCTTCATTGCTGCTGATATTTGTTGAAGCTTCATGTAGCGTTGCCTGGACGAACTATTGATTCGCATTTAGTATTTATAGCGAAAATTGATGGCTGTTGCCAACTTATTCAGACACCATAGGTTCACTCAGTTGTTTCTGAACTAAGGTGATTGTTTCGGCACGTTGCTGTGACATGACAAAAACTAAAAAGCACACAGATCTCTTCTGCGTCCTCGTCTTGTGCGCGTCAGTTTCGATGAAGTTAAAGAACCATGTCATTAAATCAAACGAACACATCGCGATGACACTACAAGGTGTACAGTGTCGGCTTTCGAGCTGAAATTATGCCCCCGGATCGCTTGCCTACATAGTGATACTCGCGCGAAGCGTTGCTCTTCATGTTCCGCAGCACAGCATGGTTTTACCGACGGCAGAGTCGCATACGGGAAACGTCCTCTCCAGTCGACGTGCGTTCGCTGTGCGTATCGCCTCTGCCAGGCCGGGCAGCTGCGAACCGGTTGCGGCGAGATGCTTTTACGCCGCCCGCGGAGCAGAAAACAAGAATAATCCAGACATGGAATGGTGGGGGCTCGCAGTGTGGCGTGGTGTGGTGCCGTAATATTCGCGGCTGTGGAAAGCCACGCGCTCGGCATGTGGCGCCACCTTCGAAGGTCTTTCCTTTATGTCGTTTCTTATTCCCTCGGCATTGTGGCTGGGCTGTGGTTTTCTTGTTCTTAACCGAGTGCTTGTCCCATGCCGGCTTCCCTCTTTGCGGGTGAACCACGGACGCCCAGCAGCACGCGCCGTATCCCACCTCCTCTCTCGTGTTGCGGAATTCCGGTTAAAGCGTTAACCACGCGTTCACGGCGTTCCGCTTTCGATTTGACTTTTAAAGAAACCGGTCGTCCCTTCAAGCATCGGAAGACGCCACGATGGCGACTAAATCCGCTTGCTTTGTCACCTCTTGCTTCTCATTACGCATACGTAACTTTCGGTATAAGGTAGATGGCAGATAGTTAAAAAAAAAACAAGAACATAGTTACTCGGTTTGTGCGTTCATTTCTTAGTTTATTTTCAAGAAGAGACAGGACGCGCCTGGCTGCTGTTCAAGCACATATTTATGCAGAGAGAAAACGAGAACAAACTATATTTCTTAGACCAAGTTGTTTACGCGCGCAGGTGCGGCAGCCGCCTCAATTCAAGAAGCAGTGAACTTGAGCTGATAGTCTAGGCCTGTTCGCCATCTGTGGGCAGTACTATAATTATAGAGGTAGGACACGCACATCTGTTTCGGCATCGTGTACTGTTCTCGAGACACTACCTCCTAGCAACGTTGTGCAAATGTGTAGTTGGGAGAGAATGTTTACAGTCAGCCTGACGCCGCGAGCGAAGCATACGTAAGGGCACCAGCGTTTCACCACCTGGCGCGGCTTACCCGCCGGCGACGCTAGTGCTTTGCATAGGTCGCCTCCTGGTCTGTCGGTTTGACTGACGCTTTTTTCCGGAATATGATGTACAGAGGTTTCGTTAGGCTATATCAGCTCTCGAATGTATGTTTTTTTATATTGTTAGACCAGGACCTTTTTTTCGCTCTTGTTCATTCTTCCAAGCTCTAGTTTATTTCATTGACAGTATACAACTGAGACATCTCTCTCCACGGCTGTTTCACACCGACCGAGCTGTAACCATATGCCTGGATTATTTTTTTTAAGACATAGAAACTAGGACAGCTAGGCCACTGTCTCGTGCTTATATATGCGTCTAAACAAGAAAAAATATTAGTGCTATTCAAGACTTATTCCTTGGTGCCCCATATATCTGTTTTTAGAGTTATGTGGTTATCTGAAAAACACGAACAGAGCAGATACGAATAAACTCGCAGCCTTTATGACCTGGTGGTTGTCCTACTGCCTAAGCAAGCGTTCGGAGATTTTGCAACCCCAACCGACAAAAGCCGAATGAGAGGAAAGGAAAGCAGTAAAAGAAAACGTAAAAATAAGGGGCGTTAGTTGAAGCATATCTGAGACAAAGAATGTCTAAGAATGCAATAATGCCTAAGGTGGCGCTGTGGATAATCTTCCGAATAAATAAAATGATGAAATAAATACACATGTGTGGCCTACTCGCAGCATGCACCGCTTGCACTTTCAGAATAACCAAGTCTGACAGAAATGACATTGGTCAGCCGTGCAAGCAGCGTCCATGAGACGTCCGACATAAAAATAAAATAAAAGCCCTTTAAAGCAACTTGGCGACCCACGCAAGCACCGTTTAACTCCAAGTACCCGTATATACGTCAGCCGATTGAGGTCAGAAACGTGCCTTGCATTCGCGATGCATGTAACTACATGAACTGTAAATCAGCGCCTTCGGCTGAATACGGTCCCTATTCGCTTTTTGCTTTCTCTCTCTCCCGGTTTTATGAAAGCCCCAAGAATGGTATAGTGCGCGAGGCAAGTTACGTGACGTTGGTATTGCACAACCACTTCTTTGGACAAACGCTTTGCATCCAGGTGAGTGAGTGACTGAAATAGTTCAACCGCAAGTAAGAATGATCACAGTCGTTGCCTAAAGCAGTGCGAGAGGGTTCAGCACGTGCGGTTATTGAAAGCTATCTTAAAGATGAACGAGGGTCTAGGTTGCGCGCCTGTGAAGGGAAAAGTATGTGACAGCCTGTAAGGTAATTCGTAATCGATTTTGAACCGCGTGCGTAGCATGGCAATCAGTAAGTTTCACTTCGTTCTCCCCTACTTGCTCAAGTTCTCGAACGGCAGTGACTTGCGGTGCATTTAGTGTCTGCGACCTTCTGTGTGGACCTGCACTATTGTGTGGCCCGAGATCACAGATTATAGCTTGCTTTCCGAGAGAAGCTTCCTAAAGGAAGACAACGCCAGGCAAGACGCCAAACCTCGCTCGAGTGCGTTGGGACGATAGCCAACAAGGTTACACCGGTATTCTTCGTTCTTCCTTGTTTTGCGTTGCATCCATTCACAGAATTGAGGTCTATACGAGGAAAAAAAAACGAACACCAAAATAAAAGTGTCCGTGTTGGTCAAAGGCTACGCACGTTTCTTAGGGTAGTATATGGGGAAATGTTGATAGCGAATTGGTGGAACGTTACATCAAGTAGGAGGAAGGATGAGTATATGAAACTGCAAACGTGTATTTGCAGCCTCAGTACCTGTGTCATTTTTGTCTGTGTGCTTAGTAATCGGCAATTCTCCACTCGCCATACTTAAAATGTCGCACCCGCTAGCCACCCTCCGTCTTTTTTTTTTACCGGGGGTGAACCTTATCAAGTGGTATATACGTGAGCGCGACATATTGCGCTTTTCATCAAATCCAGGGTCAGTGTTACTCTTTCTCGTATATATTTTGTAACGGGACACGAATTACTTCTCAGCTGCGCTATTCAATGTACGCCGTACCAAAACCTAAAGAACGGGACAAACATTCGCCTTAATTTTACGTGACAGTAACCAGAGGCAGTTAAAAAAGTATTATAAATGCGAACGTGACCTCCGAGATGGCGGTTGCGTGGCACGCGCCCGCCATCTCGGAGGCTATGGTGCGGAGTGCTCTAGGGGCCCGAGTTTTCGTATGCTGTCATCGCTTGGCATAACACAGGCAAAACCGCATATAAAAACAGAAAAAAAAGAGACAGAGGAAGCAAGCGAGAAATAAAAAACGAGAGAAATGGGTAGAAAAAATAGAAATTAACAGAAACAAGGATAAAGAAACTTTAAAAGATAAAAAGCAAGAAAGGAGGCCCAGAAAGAGAAAAGCAAAAAAAAAAAAAAAAACAAAGCAGGCTTCCGAGCTCAGCACTTTCTTCGGGCTTGGCATCACTATGGCGAAGCCGACTTAATTTTTTTGCTTAGCTTATCTTTTTTTTTCTTCGAGTTCATTATTAAAGCTTGCATACTGTACTTGATTCGTGATAACGGTGACACCGAGATACAATGCCATGAAAACAACAAGCGCATAGGTATACGACCCGCCAGGGTGAGCGTAACAGTCTACTACGTATATTCTAGAACAGCAATTCATATTTCAGCAAAAGTGCTGTCTGGCTGCTTAGTGCTGCTCTCGAACATTTTTTCTAATGCCAAGCATTTCTTTGCGTACTGCAAGCACTTTTGGCATCTATCTATCTATCTATCTATCTATCTATCTATCTATCTATCTATCTATCTATCTATCTATCTATCGGCCTACGTCACGGTGCTCTGATGGTCACCCTCTTAACTTGGGGCACGTCAAAATTAGTTCGGGAGGGTTAAGGTGGTTTGACGAATAGGACTCGCTGGTCATGACATGAATGATGTCACAATCCTGTCGTGTACGTCGTCAGACACTTTCCAAGAAACAGTGGCACATATTCGGGGGCGGGTATGTGCCACTTGCATGCGGGTATGTGCCACTTGCATGCGGGTATGTGCCACTTGTATGCGGGTATGTGCCACTGGTGACAGACATTTTATACTGACCCAGGAACGGCGAGAACACAGATGGATAACTTTAACACTTGATTATTGAGAAAAAGCTGCCATAGGCAGCGTTGACCGGATGAATGCAAACATTAAATGTCAGTGTCCCCACAGGAATCGAACCCTAGCATTCTGCGTGGCAATCAAGTATTCTACCACAGAGCCGCGCCAGGCGTCGGATATACTTTTCAAATAGACACTAATGTTCGTGTTACGTCACTTGTGGTTGCAGTACTGGTTATCCAATTTCATGAACATTGCATATGAATTTCTATGATACATGTAGCCGTCATTTCAGGTTAACGTAGATAGTAGTTAAGTATCATTCTTCGAAGTTGATTTGGGTATCAGTGTTGAGAGCTACCATCCTCGTGCGCACTAGTGCAAACACCAGCGTTTCATTTAAGCTTACCGCATCTGGTGTTGCTAGTATACATAATGATTGATATGTGGGGTTTAACGTCCCAAAACCACTGCTAGTTTACATCTTGTTGTTGGCATCGATACGCAACTGTAAACAACTGCTAATATAAAACATACGTAGATGTTCAACATAAGTGTGTGCGTGGATTTGAACATATATTTAGCGCCACTTCATATTGTCTTGCTCAAAAAATTAAGAATAAATAAACCACATTCACCTACCATCCGCATGCTTCGCATAACATCGATTCTCAAAGTACGTGGGATCTGCCGATTTTTGTTTTTTAGCTGCGTTTCTCGAACTCGCCATGGTGGGTTGCGAACTATTGATTGATTGATTGATATGTGTGGTTCAATGTCCCAAAACCACCATATGATTATATGAGATGCCGTAGTGGAGGGCTCCGGACATTTCGACCACCTGGGGTTCTTTAACGTGCACCCAAATCTGAGCACACGGGCCTACAACAGTTCCGCCTCCATCGGAAATGCAGCCGCCGCAGCCAGGATTCGATCCCGCGACCTGCGGGCCAGCAGCCGAGTACCTTAGCCGCTGGACCACCGCGGCGGGGTGCTTGCGAACTATGCCTTTGCGTTTCTAAAAACGATGGCTAATTCGATGCGTTCACAGCGCAGGGAATGTCCGCCGTGGTTAAGCAGAGGCTATGGTGCTCGGCTGCCGACCCAAAGGTCGCGAGTTCGATCCCGGCTGCGGCGGTCGCATTTCGAATGAAGCGAAGTTGTAGGCCTCGTGCACTGTGTGACGTCAGTACGCGTTCGAGAATACCAGATAGTCGAAATTTGTGGAACCCTTTAGGACAGCGTCTTCCATAATCATATCTTGGTTTTTGGACGCAAAATCCCATATATTTTTATTTTTACAGCTCATCGAAGGAGGATGACAAAAAAGAAAGACTCACGAAGTGCTGAACTTATACAGCTGGCTTAATCTTACTGCTTATAGCAATATATGTGCTTTTCACAGAAAAAAGAAAGTTACAGGACAGATTGGGCATACAAAATTTCAGGCAATGGAAGCGACAACCTGTCATAAATATCACGTGTTTATAGATAACGATTCACTATCTTTGTTCGAAAGAGCAAGTGCAGCTACGCTGGTATTCTTTCTATCACGTCTGATGCCTCGTCTGCTCTATTCTTTGTATTTTGTATGCCGCATGTGCTCTGTTCTTCCTTTTTTTTTTTTCTAGTGAGAAGCTCATAAAATAAAGTTTAGCGCTGCGTGTGTTTTCCTTTGTCGCCCTTGTTCCGGGCGCTGCGAAGACATCGAAATATGCAGCCTCAAAACTATATATCCCTATATGCTCAGCCTTGGTGAAAGTGGTGGCGCTGCAGTTCGATTCTCCGCCAAGGCGGCTTTATGTCTGTGGGGCGTAGAAGCGTTTGTATACTGAGAGCACGACCGCTGGATAAAAAAACGCCGTGCTCAGAGTCTCATATTGAGGTGGGCGTTAAAGTACCCAAGCTGGCCGCAGCTAGCGCGATTTACTCCCCTACAGCACGCCTCATTAGAGAGTTTTAGTGCTGCGTACGCTGCGTACGTGGCGGCGTTGCGTACGTAAGGACGCCACGTTCTGCGTAGTGCGCATGCGGAGACCGCAACGCGCACGTATCGCGTTACGTACGCAGCCGCTACGTACGCACGCATGAGATGCGTGCGTGCGTACGTATGAGCTGATCGCGCCGCTCTCGAACAAGTTCGCGACAGCGCGAGACTTCGTTTTGCAAAATGGCGGCATCGAAGGCAAGCACCGACCGGCTCTGTGGCTTAAAATATGGCCATAATCTGGCTATAACATTTGGATTGGCTCACATTGGCTGTCAACAACACGTGCTTCTATTTTGATCTACCAGATGACGCAACACGCTTCACGCTCGTTACGTACGCGGGTACTACGGCGTACTAAAAGCCGATTAGTGGCAAACGACCCCACGTAACGCAAGGCGCTTGCGTGATGCGTACGTAGCACCATTCCGCAGTACTAAAACTCTCTATTATCACAATGACATCGGCTCGTGAAAGGTTTTGAATGCTGCCCTATCGGCTTGCCACGGCCACGCATCGTGAGGTATATACGCACCATGATGGATGCTTATTTTTCATGAACATCTGCCCGATCGGAAGACGTGTCCCACTCGGCTTCCGGCTTGCTGCTACCCGTGCTGCCTTGAGTGACAGGTCACGCCGACCTTCGCGTTGGCGACGGCGGCTGCGTCACGTACGGGCCCGAACAAACAGAAAACAGGTCCCGCAGGCGCGTCCAAGACGTCAGCGTTTGTCTCGAACGGCGTCCAGGCGTAACGCGCTGAAGTGGCACGACGTCACTCTCTGAATCTTCCACCTATAGCTCACCACGTAAAGAAAAAAAAGTCATTGCTCGAGGAAAAGAAAGAAAGAAAGAAAGAAAGAGAGAATGAAGAAAGAAGGAAATAATTATAAGCTGGATAAAGAAAACTAAAAAATAAGATGATGGGATCATGAAGAAGACTGTGTGTTCTTTAACCGAAATGTCTTGCCTACTATACCGGAAGCCTGACCTGCGCGTAGTTTTTCTTCTTTCTTTCTTTCTTTCTTTCTTTCTTTCTTTCTTTCTTTCTTTCTTTCTTTCTTTCTTTCTTTCTTTCTTTCATTCTTTCTTTCTTTCTTACTTTATTTCTTTCTTTCTTTCTTTCTATTAGATATTGTTTTTCGACGCTTTAAGTTCGATTATCGCAACGCTTGTTCTGTCGCTCTCCCTCTCTCTTTTTTTTTCGCCTTTGTGATGCTGTCAGTGACTTGTGCAAGGAGCCTAAAAGGTTACTGTGAGATAACAACGATAAGATAACGACAATGCTTACTTATGCACGTCGCCCTCGGTAATCCGTGCAGTGAAACGAATACCGCGAGACTGGTAACTCACACGACATTCTTCTCTGTAGTAGACGTTAGGAAACCACAACAACGGCGACAATACGATGCTGTCATGAATTGCATAAGCGTGCGCACGAGTTGAGGGGGGGGGTGTAGGGACCTGAGAAGGGGGAAAGAAAAATGTCAGCCCTATACTTTAGAATAATAGACCGGTGTAGGGGGGGGGGTGCTTTGTCAAACAGGCGTCTTCCCCCCCCCCCTTCCCTCAAGGGGAAACTTGCGCACGCATATATGATGAACTGTTCATTCACGGTCGCCATTTATTTATTCGCGATGCGTTGGAGATATCCCACGTTGATTATATTACATAGTTGGTCATCCTTAATCATATGTATTAGTAATACTAATAATATTTACTAGAGTTTTACGTTCCAAGACCACAATATGGTTATGAGGGACGCCGTAGCAGAGGGCTCTGGAAATTTCGGCCGTTTCATGTTCCTTAATGTGCAGCTAAATCCAAGCACACAGGCTTCTACAATTTTACCTCCATCTAAACGCGGTCACCACGACGGGGATTCGATTCCGCGACCTTCGGCTCAGCAGTCGAGCACCATCACCACTGGACCACCTTGGCGGGTTGTATAGTATGTAAAAGTGCAACGGTGGCGAGTCACAAAACGAGCTTGCGATGGAACACACCGGATTAGAACTGGTCCTCCTAGCTGTCAGAAGGCTGCACAGTTTTAGTGAGAGCAGCGTCGGTCCTGTCTTGCATTCCTGTAGCCTTTTGGCGTACTGCTTTAAACGCCAGGCCGCAGGGTGGCCCGGCGCAAGCGGTGCAGTGCTAAAAGACTGCAGGAAAGCACAGCATCCCTCGCCGCGTCCGCTGGCGAGGGATGACTGCAGTGCTTTCAATCTCCGACGTAAAGTATATATATTTCCAACGTTCATGAAATGAAAGGAAGCTGCGTTCTTGTATTTTTGCTGAAGTTAAGAACCCGCTTAGCTACACCGCGACGGTAGAATAAATGAATGACCGCGTACTTTCCGCAGCGTTTCACTTAATGAGCATACAAACAAGCGGGTTTGGCCTTTTGAAGTTTGTTGCTTAGCGTGTATTAATCATGCACTAGCTGAAAAAAAAAAAAATGAAACGCGTAGTCGCTCCACTCTGTATATCTAATAGCTCGCCGTGGGCGCTTTTCTCAGCGGGAGGTCTTTTATTGCCGAATCCACTCACGTGTGGCATTACTGTGCAAAACTACGATCATTTAGAACTCAGTAATGCGAACACGATTTACCGCGCCACTCAACGGGCCTTTACGGCGGTGTTCTGAAGCTGTTTGTATTCATCTATATATACTGAGGCCCGTGTGTTAGGCAATGTTCGAGAATGCAAATGTACAAGCACATGTGCGAGAAACGCCTGCGGCTTGTGCCTCTTTACCAGCCAGAAAGATAGTTTTTAACACCCCACAGAGAGGTTGACAGACAAATCACAGCATATCCACGGAGAGCATGATGATAAGTGGGGCGAAGCGTCCGTCCGTTCGTTCTTGCTTCCATCCGTCCGTGCGTCCGTCTGTGCGACCATCCGTCAGTGCGTCCGTTCGTGCATCTGTCTGTGTGTCCGTCCATCTGTGGATCCATCCGTGCGTCCGTCCCTGCGTCCGTCCATCCGCCCGTCCGTCCGTCCGTGCGTCCGTTCATTCATGCGTCCATCCGTTCGTCCGTCCGTCCGTCCGTGCGTCCGTTCATTCACGCGTCCATCCGTCCGTCCGTTCATCTATACGTCCGTCCGTCCGTGCATCTAGTGAACACTCCAAGTAGCGCCATCTCGCATGTTTTCATCATATATTCAGCATATAGTAGTACCGCAATTCGGTGGAAATTCCAAGGACTAAACGAGAGGTGGCACTCGCACACTTCCTTACGGCCTGCGCTTCGTGTTTACTTCCCCCGTTTCACCGCCTCTAGTTCATGACTATATACTAGTTCACTATAGACGGTTTCAAGGCTGCAAGCGTTGTACCCCAAAAACTTCCGGTCAGCTCATTTACCAGCTCCTAATGTCGAACTAAAATCATGTTTTCAAGTTTCTTTCGAGTATAAGGAAAGTCTTTCTTTACTTTTTCAAATAAAAGAAACGTGCGTAAAGATCAAAAGAATCTCTTATCATTTTATGTAGCACGAAAGAGCATTTATTTTAATAAATTTTGCGAAACAAGGGAAAGAAAGTGTAGAAATAAGCGGGCTATTTTCGTAAACTCTTCTTGCCCACCGATGCTTTTAGGCACATCGGCGGACGAAACCGGATGTCATCAAGAGTGTGTGTACAGTGAAGGGGTCTATATTCATGGTACTGAGGCCCAGCCCCTCGATAAACCTTGCTAAAACCAAGGAGGGTATACGCCCAGCGAGTTTAACGTGGCAACCCTTTCTGGTCAGATAGTGTTCAAAGTGCGTCCTTTTGATACTAGTTTTTTTTAGTAAGCATCAAATACAAGGCATATTTTGTTGGAGATTAAGTCACCAATACTTGTCTCTGTAATTTATTTCATCAGAAACAACTATCTTTTTATTTATCATTAACCTGCGTGGTTTTCCTTCTCAATTGAAAAGGGTGCGCGCGTGCCGCTCCTCTAGGACTGCCGGGGAGGTGGCTGCCTACTACTGCTACTACTACTACTACTACTACTACTACTGCTACTACTACTACTACTACTACTACTACTACTACTACTACTACTACTACTACTACTACTACTACTACTACTGTTTAGAAAAAGTTTATTTACACTATGTACAAAAAACAAAGGTTTAATTGATAACGTTATAGTAATAGGGCACATGCACTTCGGCACATTTATGTACTACGACAAACATCACTACGTTGCAATGAAGACATCATAGCTCTAATATATATGACAATGTTGGCGTACGCGTACACAAGAACTCATGCAATAACATGATACAATGAATTGTATAGTGATACAATAGATCCAATGAAGCACAATTGGTTACAAACCAAATCATGAATGGATACTGAATGGGCGCTGCTTAGCACGAAGTCGGTCGAAAAATGAGTTATACACTTTCGTGTTCAGGATTTACGAAAAGGCACGACCAATGCCGCAGAAAATCGTGCTCTGCGAGGAAGAAGAGCTCCTCCAAAAAGAACGTGAGGATCTCTCGTCTCATTCGGCACAGTATCGGCCACAACGCACGCCGGCGGCAGTTCGCAGCCACGGCCTGGCATCGGTTTCGCCAAAGGCTGAACAGCCCCGCAACTATTAAAAGAGCCGAGAAGCGCCCACGCGGAAATCGGCCGTTGGACACGAATGTTCGCATACCCTGCCCGAAAACCGGCATGAACCGCACGCCAAAAAAAGGCGGGAGACCACACATTCAATTGTCACATGTCGATTGGTCTCGACCATGACGCAATTCAGGCAAGTGGAAGTGCGAACCACCTGCCATCGCTGCAACCGATCTCGAGTGGGGAGCAAGCCCCAGCCCAACCACCAGGTAAAGTCCCGGCGATGTCCTGGCAACACTGCTGCAGTTATTGGTTTCCAAGGGTGGTTCATTATAGATTGACGATGCTGGGGCACCAAGGGCTGTAGCAGGGCGGCCATTGTGTCCACCATTTTAGATTCGGTCACCTCTATCTCTGCACGCAGCCTGCAACCGTCGGTCGGTGAAATACCAGAAGGGCTTGATACAAAAATGGTAGTTCAGTTGATTGGGGACCTTAGTTAATTTGGCTAGCCGGCAGGAAGACGTGTAGTGATGGCCCCAGATGGTTGCGAGCCAGTGTCTGAGCTGGTGTACTATCGTTGCTCAGTATTCGCAGTAAAGTGCGGAGGTATAAGGTATAGAAGCCGTGACGGAAACGTCGGGGAATGCAAAACCACCTCGATCTCGTGGTTGAGCTAACGCCGGACGAGATAATTCTGTGCCACCAGACAAAAAAAAAATGATCTGATGCAGCTTTGCACTTTCTTGGAGACGTAGAGCGGTGGTTTTACAGAATGGCAAAGGCACAAATATTTTCCGAGGTAAACCGTTTGAGCGAAGTATCGGCATTCCAAGAGGGGGAAATCGAAGTGCCTGGCTTCTTTTACTTCACTTTGAAGAGTTCGTACAACGAATGACCAGATGCTGTCCTGTACACCAAATGCAGTGAAAGTAAGGCCTATAGTATTGTAATGCTATGAAACCACTGTAAAGGCGACGTGATGTTGTACGACCGTAGGGGTTGCCAATAAAGAAATACTGGCTTTTAGAAAAGTTTAACCTTGCACCGGAGATAATGCCGAAATGATTGAAAGTATCAAGAGCATGCTGCAGCGGCTGTTCATTGTGAACATATAGAGTAATATCATCTGCATGTGCAGTCACCTTTACTTGAGTGTTACCAGGTAGGGGTAAGCCTCGAATGTGCGGGTCACGTTCAACGGCCCTAAAAGAAGGGCTCTAATGCCAGGTTGAATAGAACAGGGAAGAGGGGACACCCTTGACGAACCCCACGCGTTACTTGAAAGGGGTGACTCTCACAGGAATCTTTGTAAAGTGTAGCTCTCTGAATTAGTGTGGGTCCATCGCGTGAATTAATTTGGTCAATGAACTTATCCGGGAACATACATTGCGGACCCATGGCCCACAGCTTAGGGAGCTTCGCCCCCAAAAGCCTTGGTAACGTGATAAACGGTGTAAGTACATGTTACAACTTAAATGCCGAGATACATTTAGTGGCGCACCCTGACGTAGCCAGATGCGGGGTTTGGAGAGTTCAACCGGGCACTCCCATTAAATTTTTTTTTTACAGTTTGCGTCATTTTATGAGATAGAGGGCAAAGTATTGTCGTTGGTTGGTTCGAAATATTCCTGAGAGCTTCGAAATGCGCTGACCAAGATGCAATTATTGTTACTACCTTTACGGAATCTAGGATGCAGCCTTGTGAATTAGTCATCGAGATTCACTGTAAACAAGACTTCCTTGTAAGAGCCGAAACGTCTCTAAATATATCTTCACTTTGGTTAGCGTCTTCCAAGTTTCTACCAAATTGTATACTGCTGTATTGTGTGTCACATTTTTTGTCTCATGTTTCACCATTCTCTATTCTTTTATTTTCTGTTTCTAATATGCAAAGAGCAGTACACCTGGCGCTACTTATTACTAATGATGGTCTAGTTCACCTTTAAGAATGGACACACACACACACACACACACACACACACACACACACACACACACACACACACACACACACACACACACACACACACACACACACACACACACACACACACACACGCGCGCGCGCGCGCACACACACACAAACACACACACGCACACACACACACGCACACACGCACACACACACACACTCACTCATGCACGCACGCACGCACGCACGCACGCACTGGTTTCGCACTGAAGCTCAAGCTTCAACAGCTCCACTCTTACAAAAGGTAGCTGTCGCGCAGCGCGTTTATAAGATGCGTGCAGCACAGCTGCAGCGATCACCTACACCTCTCAAGGTCTGCGGTTGTTTGTGCAGTGCGCTTGGCGTGTGTCATGAGCGCCCCCTGTGTTACTCATATACTGAACTGACGCTCTTGCCGCTTATTGTTTTTCGCAGGGAGACACGACGGACGAGTCCGATGGTGGAGGACGGGTGAGTCTTTCCGGTCATCTGACGCTGGCGTGTGCATGAGTTTTTAACAACAGCACATTTTGCCGCTCGCTGGGGTGAATGAGATAACTTCTCCTGTTATTTCACGCAACTATTACGGGCCTCTGTTTGCGAAGTTTTTATTTGCAAGAGCTTTTCCGTTATTTTCCTTGTCTGCGTACGAAGTGTTTATGGACGCACGCCCACACTTTACTATACGACAGGCTAAGGGTGGTCAAGCGGTTAATTGCGTTACTTATACGCAATTATCCGCTTGCTTCAGTGACATAGAAGGTTAAAATATTGTAAACGAAAGCTGAGGAATTATTGGCGGAGCACATGAGATAGGCGTACAGAAAAGGAACAGCATGTTATTAAGCTGCAGCTTGGTAAGTGGCCACGCGTATCTAAGTCATGCAGCACACATGGAAGTAACAATTGCCAGGCTATATATAGCAACAGAACACCCTCTCTGTACAAACTCATCCTCTCTGTTCGGTGGGGCCTTTGTGTGATAGATGTGCTTGAACAACTCACAGTGCTTCGTATTTTAATACGACGTAGTGAATTGGATGTCAGTAGAAGAAAACAATTCCGACATCAGATATTATTGCATTCAACGACTTTCATAGGTATACGGAACCGCTTTTTAAATAGGAATGATTGGTCGCGCTTTCGAAGGATGTAAATAGTATTCGCATCATATTTTCAGGTAACCCGTAGCGTGACCTTTGAGTAGAGGTTGCTGCTGTGGTGGCACTAAAAATAGCATCTGCCTCGCGGCCTTTGGCCACACGGGCGGTTGACGAGGCATCTACGCTGTTGACATTGCTCCATCGTTTCGTTACCGTGACCAGGAGTCGTTGATTCTTACTGCGCACATGTCACGTCGCTCTCATGATTTTACTATTTATATGCTTTACACGCCTTTAGCACGAGGAACATCATATATAACCAACGCGGCCCCAGACTTTGGTATGCGGCACGTCAAGGGCCGTCAAGCCGTCGATCACGTGGCTTTAGGGACAGAAGATGGGCGTGGTGCGGAATGACATAGAGAACGTATAATAAACCTCACTGGCTTCACAAAGAATTTTCGATGTAACAATATAAGCATTATACAATAGCAAAGTACCTTGTCCAAACTTTTTTTAACTTCTCTGAATGCGTACCTTTTCTATATTTTGCGATATAATTGATCAACGTGAATTCCTAACTATTCCTTTGTTTTTTTTTTAATACAATCCCACTAGTGCGAACTTTGGTTCACCATTCCGTGCAATCATGCGTTTGTATGTGAAGTTTACTATGCCGAGTCCTCTGTCATGCGTAAAAGTGATTCGGCGGATGGCGCATTGTCAAGCATTCGTTTTACTTTTCGCAGGCTGTCGAAGCAACCACTATGTGCGAGTACTTCTGCCTAATAAGGTGAAAACCAAAGCGGGAGACTTCGAAAATTTGACTCTTCGCCCTCTCCACACTCGTGTACGCTTTTTTCGCTTTCATTGTGCTTTCGTTCATGTCCCAAGTGTCCATCGTTGACTATTCAAGATATCGATATTACCTGCAAAGTACTCACGTATTTAAACACGAACCTGACGCGGCGGTGGAGTGGCGTGTGGTACTTGACTGCTGATCCGCGAGCGCGATCAGATTCCACTTGCGGTAGCCGCATTTTGGGCGGAGTCAAAATCCGAGAGGCCTGTGTGCTTTCGATTTAGGCGCACGTTGAAGAATTCCAGCTGGTGCGAATTTCCTGAGCACACCACTATGGCATTTCTCGTAATTATATCGGTGTTTCGGCAAGTCAAACTCAATAATTGTTATGGAGTTTTACGCGCCGAAACGATAGTACGATTTTGAGAGATGCTGTAGTGGGACAGACCCGGAAAGTAATTGAGCAGCTGATGTTCTTTAACGGACACTCACATCCAAGTACACGGGCCTTTATCGTTAATTCTCCTCTATCAAAGCGCGGCCGCCGTGGTCGGGATTCGATCACGTGACCCTCAAGTCAGCCTATACCATATATACCATCGCGGCCGGTTGCGTGAAGGCTGTAGCATTCATTATATATTGATTCATACTCCAAAACATCCTGCAGTGCATCCTGCAGTGTCCTGCAGTGGACGTAGTCAGGCTGATGATGATGATGATGATGATGATGATGATGACTCCAAAACATGAGTAATGCAAGTACTTTTGTTTCCATCATATTCATATTGCGTCAGGTCGGCGTCGCGGCTATAGGATCAAACCCGTGATGTTCACATTTTGATGGAGTCGAAATCGTAAAGGACCGTGTACTTGGACGACGTCAGTGCATATTAAAGAACACGAGATGGTCGGATATTCCGGAGCCTTCCACTATAGCATCTCTCGTAGTCATATCGTGGTTTTAGGATGTAAAACTCTATATATTATTATAACTAGATGAACATTAGTGGCCCAATTTCTACTTATAGGATGTCGTTATCTCCAGCAGTCGTGTGTACCAATCGTTATAACAAAAGGTTTGATGCCGCGCTTCACTACGTGAACACTATACCTCGCGAACTTAGTATTAGAGGACATCGATTGACATTGACGTGTTGCTGTGCCCTGTTCGTTTAATTCGTGTTTCCGGGTGTTCCTCTGTGGGTCCTTACTCTAACATGCCATCATCACAGACAAAAAAAAATCGCAGTAAAGCCACAAACTGGATGATGATAAGTGCGACGAAGCGTCCATCCGTCCGACCGTGGGTCGATCTGTCTGTGCGTGCGTCTGTCCGTCCGTCTGTCTGTGTGTCCGTCCGTCTAATGAACACTCCAAGTACCGCCATCTAGCATCTTTTCGTCATATATTGGATGGATGGATGGATGGATGGATGGATGGATGGATGGATGGATGGACGGACGGACGGACGGACGGACGGACGGACGGACGGACGGACGGACGGACGGACGGACGGACGTATGTATGTATGTATGTATGTATGTATGTATGTATGTATGTATGTATGTATGTATGTATGTATGTATGTATGTCTAAAGGGTGGTGGCTCTAGCCACCACCCTTTAGATCGGGTGGTGGCTAGAGCCACCAAGCCGTAATACTTATTGAACCAAGAACTAGATTTATTTTTTTCCTTAAATAGTGAGGCTGAGGATTTGTACTTTGCAGCGAAGGGTTCAATTTTTCTCGTGCCTTGACTTTAGCCACCAATCAGATAACCTCTTTCTAGTTATTTCTACCCTCTTAAAGTCTATTTTGCCCTCACTGTCCCTAAACCCCAGTGCTTTGAAAAACTCTGCGCCGTCAACCTGAACTGCAGGGTGAAGCCCTTTACAGAACATTATCAAGTGTTCGGCAGTTTCTTCTTCCTTTCCACACGCACTGCATACCGTGTCTACCCCTTCGTATTTGGCCCGTTATGTCTTTGTTCGCAATAATCCCGTCCTGGCGTCAAACATTACAGAACTACCCCGAGTATTATCATATATCCTTTCCTTGGCTATTTCCTGCTTAAAAGTTTGATAGATCTCTAGTGCGGACTTCTTAATCATGCCAATTCTCCACATATCGGTCTCAGCTTCCTTCACCTTCTTCCTAACCGATAATTCTTTTTGGTTTGGCCCCTGTTGTTTTCCAAGTATTTACCAGCCAATTTTCTGGTTCGCTTCCGCCATTTCGTATCGACATTCTTCATGTACAAGTAGCTGAATACCTTCCTAGCCCAACGCTCCTCCCCCATGTCTCTCAATCGCTTCTCAAATTTTATATTGCTGCTAGCTTCCCTGCCCTCAAATGATGTCCATCCCATATCACCTTGTACTCCCTGATTTGGTGTATTCCCGTGAGCTACTAAGGGAAGCCTACCTATTCCACGTTGCTTAATGTCTAATCTTGCTTGAACTTCTGATCTCATGCACAATACCGCATTGCCGAACGTCAGACAAGGAACCATGACCCATTTCCATATTCCTTTCACAACATCATACCTATTGTAATTACACAGTGCCCTGTTTTTCATTACCCCTGCATTCCTGTTACCTTTAGTCGACACGTATATTTCGTGTTCCCTTAGGTACTCGGCCCCATTGCTTATCCATACGCCCAGATATTTGCACTTATCTGTTATCTCTAGCGCGACCTCCTGTATTCTAAGCTCACTACCTTCATTCTCATTAAAAATCATGACTGCTGATTTTTTCTTACTGAATCTGAAATCTAATCTGTCTCCCTTATTACCGCAAATGTCCACCAATCTCTACAGATCTTCCTTGTTGTCGGCCATTAGAACTATATCATCTGCGTACGTCAATGCTGGTAGTGCCTGTTCAATGAGTTTTCCTTGTTTGACGAAAGAGAGGTTGAAGCCCAGTCCACTTCCCTCTAATTTGGTCTCTAATCCTTGTAGGTACATCATGAATAACAAAGGTGACAGAGGGCACCCCTGCCTAAGCCCCCGTTTCACCTCTGTGGGCTTAGATACCTGTTTTTCCCACTTTATAACAACGTTGTTACTTTTATAGATCTCCTTTAAAAAATTTGTGACTACATTTTCCACGCCTAGTGTGTTTAGTATTCCCCACAATTCCTCTTGAACCACGCTATCGTACGCTCCCTTGCTATCCAAAAATACTAGCCACAGGCGTCTGTGTTCCTTTTTTGCTATTTCGATGCACTGCGTCAGTGAGAAAAGATTGTCTTCCAACCTCCTGTGTTTCCGAAACCCATTCTGCAGTTCCCCCAGCCCCTCCTCATCCTCTATCCATGCCTGCAGTCTTTCCTTTATAATCTGCATCGCCAGCCTGTAGACCACTGATGTCACTGTTATAGGACGGTAGTTGTTTATGTCAGCTTTGTCCCCTTTTCCTTTATAGATAATGCTCATCCTGCTAAGTTTCCATCCATCGGGAACTTCTCCATCGATTATTATTTTGCTCACTGCCTCTTTCAAAGTCTGCTTAGACTTCGGACCTAATGTCTTTATCAGCATAATTGGAATGCCATCTGGGCCTGTTGATGTACAATACTAGGAACCCACTTCTCAGCCCTTTCCCACTCTCGTTGTGAAAATGAAGCCATTGCGCTACTTGATTTATCCTTGTCTATTGTGGTGCATAAAGCACTTCTTTGTTGAAAATTTTCTCTGACCCTTGTTCTTATATATTCAATAGCTTCGTCCCCTTCTAGCCTAGCACCTTGAGCTGTAGTTATAAACCTCTGCTCTAGGCTCGTCTCATTTCTTAGGGAGTTTAGATAGTTCCAAAATTTCGCATCTGCCTTTCTATTTTTTTTATATTGATTATATACAAGTACCGCCATCTAGCCAACATTCCAAGAACTAAACGAGATGTGGCTACCTACTACATACATCGAGAACGCACGAACCAAGGCTTAAGGAGCTTCGCCCCTGAAAGTCTATCCCCTGTGCTACATACCCGCTCTCTCGGGTATGTGCCACTGGTGGTTACAAACCCTAACGGGAGACGAGCGGGTGACGTCATAAGGTGCTTCGCCCCTAAAACGGGCAAGAAGGTAATGTTTATGAACTGATCTTTTAAATGCGAAGCATTTCTTAGCAAACTTTGGTGACTTGGGACATATCTATCTATCTATCTATCTATCTATCTATCTATCTATCTATCTATCTATCTATCTATCTATCTATCTATCTATCTATCTATCTATCTATCTATCTATCTATCTATCTATCTATCTATCTATCCACTTACGCTTGTGTGCTCTCGTGGTCACCCCCTTAACTTTGCGTGAACCAATATTAGCATGGGAGGGTAAGATGGTTTGACGAATATTACGCGCTGGTCAATGCATGAATAATGTCACAATCCCGTTGCGTACGTCGTCAAACACTTCCCGCGAGACAGTGGCACATACCCACGGGCAGGTATGTGCCGCTGGTATGCCAGTATGTGCCACAGGTGATTGACACTTCGTATCTACTCAGTAATGACGAGAACACGCATGCGCAATTTTAACGCGTGAATGATAAGAAATACCTGACATTGGTAGCGTTGACCCGACGAATGCAAAGAATAAATGTCAGGGTCCCAGCTGAAATCGAACTCAAGCATTCTGAGTAGAAATGAAGCATTTTACCACAGAGCTACGCCAGGACTTTTCAAATAGACGCTAATCTTTGTTAAACGTCAATAATTTTTTCAGTGTTGCCTAGCCAAATTTATAAGCATTACATATGTACCCCTTTTATACAGCCGTCACGTTGGGTTAACGTCCATTATGGTTAGTTGCCATGCGCTGAAGTTGATTTATGTAGCAGTGTCAAGGGCCAGTATCCTCGCGAGCATCAGCGCTTCATATCAGCTTCTGGTGTTGCTGATACGCCGCATGTTCCAGTTGGCATCGTTGCGCGAGTGCAAACAAATGGTCATATAAAATCCTGCAACTCTTCAACTTACTGTCTGTGCGTGCAATATTTGTACACATATTTAGCGTCATTTCTTGACGTGTTGCTCAATAAAACAAATTGCAACCCGGTCACCTTCCCCTCGCATGCTTCGGACAGCGTTGATTCCCAGGTACGTGGGATCTGTTGAATTTTCATTGTGTAGGGCCGTATCTACGTTATTGCCGCTCGAAGTGTACGAAATCGGAGCACTTCAGAGTTTTCCCTATAACACACGCTACTAAGAAATGTTCCGTACTACTCTTTTTATCCCGTTGAAAGGCGGAGTGCAATAAAGAAGCCCTTCGCACATGCGTTTATTGCGCGGAGCGGCTGCCCGTTGACACTGCTGCCGTTCCGCGGAATTGAACAACAAGGGCACCCCGCGCATACAAATTGCGTATGCCTTGGTTACTCGCTGCATAATACTCGCATCGTGCACCGTCCCCTATTTTACTATGCCGATTTCTCAGCGGAAACGGCGCAAAGGAAATAAAATGAGAGAGAATGAAATGCGTAGCCTGCAGTGCGAGCCACGCTTGCGCGGGCCCCGTTTGCCAAAGACACACCTGGACACCTGCCAAGTCGCGCGCAACCATGGAGCTTACTACCACGCCCTTTCTTTATTCTCGCTTCGCTAGATGGCGCCACCGAATCGACAATAACTCTATTACTCGGCTGTCTGTTTTCTTTGTAATTTTTAATGAACGTTCCTAGCTCTTTGCCAACCATGCGGTATTCCTTTGTGCGTCGCAACAGCGGCTGAGTCGAAACATATCATCGCTTATTTCCTCTCCGAAGACCACTTTTCGAGGCCCGTCTGGTTGCTCTAATGTACGGTTGTCGCACGTGCAGGCGAGTCTCGCTATACTAACCCGAATGTGGAAAACAAGCGGGTTGGGTTCTGCCTTTGTTGCTTCGCTTTTCTGATCCCGTAAGGGAAGGCTTCTTCTCAAGGGCCCTTCTGCGCTAACGCTCTCTGGACCCAATTTATTTTATATTTTTCTCTGGCCATTCGTTCTGTCCAAGGTCAAACGAAATTGGAGAGTATGCATACAGCGTCTAACAGCTCCAGCTTCTGTTCTTTTATTCGGGATTGGTGTTGTGTCTGGCTGTTGTGGGTGAGTCGTAAATGCACCGCCTTGCTCCGGTTGCATATTGCTTCCCGTCGCAGCATCGGCACTCGGCGCATGGATGCATCGAGGCTGTGGCAGATGGCAGTCAAACGATAGGCCGTAAATCGCGGAAGCAAATTATGCTGGTGGTTGCTGGACCACGCTACTACATCATTTCTCCACGTGCGTTTATTGCAGTACAGGGAAGCTACCTTGCTCGAAATTATGCCGTCGTCGTCGTCGTCGTCGTAGTAGTAGTAGTAGTAGTAGTAGTAGTAGTAGTAGTAGTAGTAGTAGTAGTAACTGGTGTCACCAAGGTCACGTGAGCAGAAGGGGGTGTAAATAAAGAAATAAGTAAATGTAATTGATGATGACTAATATTATGCGCATGCTTTCGCTAGCCAATTACTCCCACTCACGCAATTGCAGCATCGCCCTCCAAAAGCTTTTCACGGCGTGGAACCGGTTGAATGTGTCTACAATAAAGAAAAATAAAGAGTGGATTCAATGGCCTTATTGCACATATGATTCAAGCCTCAAGTCGGGAGAGTGTTGACGGTAGATCTTAACAACAATAAGGATGTTTAATGAAGTTGATATGCACGGCACCTATGTTACATTCGTGAGCGTAGAAATGATTGGGAAATCTATTCACGTCGTTTTTCGTGGTGATTATCCTACTGGCTCTGTTGACAAGTTTAATACGCGTGCAAAAAATAAAACCTCCCAACCTTTCCTTACTCTCCTGTCTGTTTTCCTTCCTTCCTGCTGTTCGTTACCTGATATAGAAAAAAATGAAACAAAAAGGTACGTTGGAGGGCACTTCGTGTAGTTACGTGGAATATTCGGTACAGATTACTTCAATGTGTCATTCATCAGATACGGAGATAGAGACATAGAAAGTTAATTATTTCGAGTCTGTGTGTTGCATTCACGCTTGGCAGGTGGTCACTTCAAGTATGAATCAGCATTGCTCTATCTATGCTATGGCATGGGTCAGGTTCAACCACTTTTAGTTGGGCCTGCAGAGTCGTGGCCGCGAGCACCATCTCCCACGACTCATTGTTAACTTCATTGCCCCGCGTTCCACCTCCTCTCTTTTTTTTGGGATCTTTTAGTCCTGCACTACACACGACCATGTGGCAGAGACAGTGCGGTTTCTAGCGTTTTTTTTTTTATGATGTATAATGAGATGATCGCGCAAAAATAATCCACCGGGTACTCCTTAGTTCTTGAGTGATCCTTGCCCAACAAACATACGAACAGTTGGTCATGGCAGATAAACAGAGGAGCACGTATATAGGAGCACATATCATACAAGACCATCGTAACACCACCACACGAACTCGAATCTTGTACAGTAGATTCTGATCAGTATTGTGCCGCTAGCGTGTGAATTTGTTTTTATATGTCTGAATATTTTTGTCTCTTCGCTCGTAAGCTTTGAGTGCGCTATGTTCCCCCCTCTTCAAATGCCAATGCTTCAAGTTTCCACGTATTTTGGTTTGTGTATTTCTGACATCATTGCTTTTGTGGACAGCTCCGACAGGTATATAAGTTTCGCTGTTCTTAGGCGGCTTGTACCAATAGTTCTGTGTCTGTCTTTCCTGGCCAGGGTCTAGAGGATGTTTATAGGTCTCAGGTGTCAGGGTTCGTATTAACCAAACATGTGATGTTAAAAAAAAAAAACATTGTAGGAGAACACTTCAGCCAATCACAATGCTGGACAGATTATTAGTGAAGTATAGGTAACCAGTGGGAAAACACGCTTATTAAAGAGAAGTTTTGGGACTTCACTCATGGTTTCTATATACGTCGGAGCAGGTTTGGGGCTTTAGTTGCGTCGAAGGATAGCCTATCCTTTTAGCGACGAAGCTCCTTATGCCGTGGGTCGTGCGTCCCCGATACCACGAAATTCTCGATTACTATCAAACTTCGCGCCGTCTTTACCCTGAACCTGCACAGGATCCGAACGAGCGGCTTATGAGACGCTTGCAGACGAACACCTTCTTGTGTCCTGCAGCCGCCCAGCATTTCATGCATGGTATGTACGGCTACTATGCTCATTGTGGGGTGCTTGCCGACACCTACCACATGATTGCAGTATGCCCGGCCGCACATCTTCCTTCTAGGGGCGAAGATCCTTATAGCGGCACCCGTTCGTTCCTCGTAGTCGTAGTAGTAGTCGTAGTGTGTAACCAGTCTTACATTTTGACCTCCAAGGTGGTGCCGGTGAGAGATTCCTTCGGTGCGTTGTTGAACAAAAAAAAATTCGCAGCGTGCGCGTAACAGCCGAATTCTCCTGTCTCTCATTCCCCCTTAGCAGCATTGGAATGTAGATTGAGCACTATCTGACAAGAAAGGATTGCTACGTTATACTCGCTGGGCGTAACCTACTTGGTTTTAAAAAGGTTTAGCGAGCGTTGGGCCGCAGTGCCATGAATACAGTGAACTAGTATATACCATGAACTCGGGGTGGTTAAAGGTGGGAAGTAGACACGAAGCGCAAGCCGTAAGAAAGTGTGCGTGTGCCACCTCTCGTTTAGTCCTTGGAATTTCCGCTGGATGGCGGTGCATATGCGGAATATATGATGAAAAGATGCGAGATGGTGGTACTTGGAGTGTTGAATAGACGGACGAACGGACACACAGACATGCATGGACGGGCTCACGAATGGCTGCACCGACGGATGGACGCATGGACGGACGCAGGGGTGGATGAATGGACGAACGCAAGGACGGACGCACAGATGGACGTGCGGACGCATGAACAGACGCACGCACGGACGGGCGAATGGACGCATGGACGCTTACACAGACGGACGCATGGACGGACGGAAGCAAGAACGAATGGACGGACGGATGCTTCGCCCCACTCTCCATCATTCACTCCGTGGATATGCTGCCATTTTTTTCATCCCCCCACCCACAAAAGGGGCTTGGGAGGAGTTCCTGCTCGGCTGCTCCACCCGGGACGCTCAGCGCTTCTTGGTGGCCCGCGCCCGAGCAACGATGACCTCCAATGGACTTCTGGAATAAGGAGACCAACCAAGTGCACTTGTAGTGCAACTCTCAGTGATTTTCTGAATAAATATTTTTCCACCACATACTCGATGTATTTAGTAGTAGTAGTAGTAGTAGTAGTAGTAGTAGTAGTAGTAGTAGTAGTAGTAGTAGTAGTAGTAGTAGTAGTAGTAGTAGTAGGTATCCACCTCTCGTTTAGTCCTTGGTATGTACGCTAGATGGTGGTACTTGTATATGATGAATATATCATGAAAAGAAGCGAGGTGGCGGTACTTAAATGTTTTCATAGATGGACGCACGGATGGATGGACGGATGGACGGATGGACAGACAGGCGGATGCACGTACGTATGCACGGATGCACGAATGGACAGAAGCAAGAATGAAGGAACGGAAGGAAGTACGGATGGACTGACGGACGCTTCGCCCCACTCATCATCATTCACTCCGTGGATAAGCTATGGTGGCTAGACCATAGATATGCTGTGACTTTTTTTTTTTTTTTTTGAAGCTACGGCATATCAATGGTGAAAAGTTTATAAGAGGCTGGAACCTAATGTAGCGGCAGAGTGTACGTTTAGTAAACCTCAAACAGTGATACACATTCGTGGTTTCTCTATTTGCGTGTTAGACAGCTTAATCTGATGTCGCCTTTCTCTCTCTAACACACACACACACACACACACACACACACACACACACACACACACACACACACACACACACACACACACACACACACAAACCCCCACACACACACACACCCCACACAACACACACTAACACAACCACCCACGCACGCAGCGCACGACAGAGAGAGAGAGAGAGAGAGTCTCGCCGCGTGCATGGAATACGGCTTTGGCCACGTTTAGTCTATATACTAATGTTTTCCTAATTAAACCTAGATGTCAGTTTTGGAAACACCGCCGGAACTATAACTGAGATTGATGAAACTTTCATGACATAACGATGGAACAGCCGAACTGCGTCTGGTCTCAGCGAGTTAAGCTTAAATATGGAAATGAAGAATCGAAGTGCATCTGAATGGGGACCCGGCCCTAGGCGGAGTAACAGACACCGTACTTTCATAACGCCACTGTGCGATTCTTCGAGAAGAACTTGGTGGAGACACATGTCTCTCGTCAACCACCGCGGTGCTGGCGCTGAGATAACAGAAAGTTCTAGATTAAAATTTGAGCGTCATGGCATGTCTACTGGCCGCAATGAGAAAAGAAAAAAAAGTTTTTTTTTGTTTATCGCGTTCTGCAAAATTTTCAGTGGAGTATATATGACTCCAGCGTCGTAATTTATTACAATTTCTTTGTAAATGACGTTTCGTATTTAAGCTGTATTTTTAAAGTATCTCGCCAGCGTGCATACGAAGGACTGTTCAGTAGTGAAGTACACTGTTGGAGTTATGTCGTAACGAGTATTCAGTTTGACTGCTCGTCAATTCACACGGATTCTTCCTCGCAAACACAAAAATCTGCATAGAAATTCACTCCGACGTATACTCCAATGAGAAGCAGTGCTTTTAATTTCCGTTTTACACTTTACCTCGCTTGATGAAGAAACCTCTCGCCCCGACCACAGTGACGCGCGGTAGTCGCTGAGCAGCGCGCTAAAGTAAGACAGCACACCCACAGACGGCTGCCAAATGGTGGCTGCGTTTGACGCGACGCGAGCCGCGCGCCCCGGGTCCGCCCACCCGACCCTTCGCCGCTTTGCTTGTGCCTTTTTTACTTTCCGCTCTGTATAGCTCGGCTAAGCTCTCCTTTCGCTTTTGTTCGTTGCTTTCTTCGCCCTTGTCGTCGTTGTAGTCGCGTGGGCACTCGGCCCACCAGTCCGTTCCGCGCGCGCGCCTGCAGACCCACTCCTTGCGGCACGCGCCAGCTCTTCTGCACTGTCGACGCAGCTTTTTGCGGTCTCTCTTGCCGCCACTCAGACACTATCTGGGCGCCACCTAGGCGACTTGCTCTTCTTTCGTCCTCAGCGTGCTGCCGGCTGAGGAGGCCTTCTTGCTCCTTATCTCGGTCACCCGGCTTCTGCGTCCATCCAGAGTGCCACTTCTTCCCGACGCCAGGGATCTGCATCCTCCCTTGACGGAAGCAACGCAGCGTCACTTTCGCCCCGTGTAACATCCTTGCCCTTTGGCTCTTCGACAGAAGATCCGATATACTGCAGTGCTCTTCGCCGTTGCGGCTCTCCGCGACTTGCATTCGGCCTTCTTAAGTGAGTGCAGTCCACGTAACCTGAAACTGACTGTTTTATTCCGATTGGATTAATTCAGAACTGGTGCAGCCAAAAGTGTTGTGAAGTTGGTGCCTAGCAACGTGCGGGTCTGACTGTCGGCTGCAAAGGCGTTTCGCTGCCGAGTTCATCCGGCCCCGGTCGGACCCGTCAAGGTTGGTGGCCGACAGCAGTAGACGTGTGGAGCTATCGTGGTTGCCAGGTTCTGTGGCTGCTGCACCCTCGAGCTGCAACGTCGTTTCGTCATCCGCGGAGGGCACACCCGCTGAACTCGGAGGAGGGGGCGTACCCACGCACGCTCCGCAAGTCGGCAACAGGTCAGTCGGGACGACCCGAAATGTAGTAGCTGCTAGAAGACGCCACTGGTCGGAGGCGGTTCCTCTGATTAATTACACTCGTGGTAACTAGGCCAGGCGTAGACAACCGTGCTTGTTTATGGTTAGCCTGTCGCGCCAGCGTGCTGGCTGTGCCGATGGTCCGGAGGTACACTGGTCGACTGGCCTCACGTCGCCCATACGTGTTAGATGGCGAGATACGTCGGCGTAGCGAAAAGAACGAGGATCGAGTGATGTGGTGGCCCAGTTTCTTTTTTATATTACACTTCTGCTTGGATCACTGTTGCGCATGTTGTTGATGGAGGTGAGGCTGTTAACACCTCTGCGTAGCCATCGCGGAAGTCGCCCGGCTGTCATATCAGAGTAAACGATGCCATTGTTAAGCCTCTGCCTTCTGACGTCAGGATTGCAACGTCCATTAATTTTGTTTCTCTGTACGCCTATGTTGAGTAAGGCCAGAGTTGAGTGACGCTCATCACAGTGATTACGTGCGCTCGCTGTTGAAACTAAAGCACGCGCCAGCTCATAGCCAGTGTTAAGGCAGTGTAGCTGTGCTGGTGGGAGGTGCAGTCTTCGTCTTATATCTTCAGGAATGTGTCTTATCAAGAGCTACAGTTACGATGCGTTATTTGTACCCTGAATTTACTCACCCTGCTTGTTGTAACGTACAGTTAGCGCGATAGCGTTTAAGAGCTCGTTTCGCGAAAAGGCCTGTGTCAGTGTCAACAGCGGCGTCTTTGGTTGCGAGCGAAATATCAGCGTTGTTTGTGAGCGAGAATTCGAGATAGATGTAAGTAAAGAACAGGTGAAAAATCTTCGGTTGGAGTGGGAATCGAACTAAGGATTTCCACGCGGAGAGCAGATGGTATGCAACAGAGCTATGCCCGCGCTCTAGATTCCTTGAAAAAAAAAGGAAAAAAAATTGCTGCATGACTGCTAGTATGCGAGGACTGTTATAAACGGATGGAGTATTGTATGATAGAGGCGTAGAATCACAGCAGGCGCCAAGGCGCGTGAATCTCGGAACGGGCAGTTGGTTTAAAGGCTTATCATTGACTAATCACGCATGCATAATTGATTATTATTATCAGCAACATCAACGACGTGTGTAGGTACACGTCTTACATTACGGACAGGCAGCAGGTACCTCGTGACCTCGCAGGAAAGAAAAAAAAATATGGCATGTAGTGAGAATTTTGCGACATTACTTGCAGCAGGCATTCTAGGATAGTTCTCAATGGTAATTTTGCAGGCGCATGGACGTTCCTGTCCTTCAGACACGGCTGAGGTGTCCATCGAGAAGTTGATGTGAACACGGTCAAATTATCCAATTACGTTATCGCGTTCTGCTCCTCATTGGTTGATTGATATGTGGGGTTTAACGTGCCGAAACCACCATGTGATTATGAGAGACGCCGTAGTGGAGGACTCCAAAAATTTCGACCACCTGGTGTTCTTTAACGTGCGCCCAAATCTGAGCACACGGGCGTTCTACTCTTCAAGACGAGACTCAAGCATCGTCGGAACATCTTCGGGCAATGCGGCACAGTGGGTATGCGAACACTATTACAGTATGCACTCGTCGATCACGGCCTCGCTGTAGTAGCAGCAGACAGTTTGTTCAGCCCACTCGACGCTCACTGGTACCTGAATTGAGCGGTAGCCACCCGACCAGACGGCGCCACCGCGGATGCCTCGAGCAGTGCGTTGGAGGTCGGCCCCGTTGTACGCATGGCTGCGAGCGTGCAATGCAACGCCACCGGAATCCTTGCCTGCTGCGTGGGTCAGCCCACGGACCACCTTGACACAGAGCGGGCTCACGCTGTGCGCCCCGTGCAAGCACGCACGCGGTACCGCTTACTATAGCCGCGCTTTCCCCGTTTGGACTTCCAAGAATGGTTGTCGGTGACGAGGACGCCGGGGAGCTGACGCAGCCGGGAACATTCCGTCGAGCTCGGCCAGGAAGGAGCGCTTCTCCTCCTACGCTGCCAGCTGTGCGGTCAAACGAGAGCTTGTGCTAATACAGCGTTCCGTTAACACTACTTACTTCGCTGTATAACAACCTTTAAGCTCACAAGCTATATCACTGCGAGATAGAAGACGGAAACAGGGTCGAGTCAGTGAGTGCCCGCGGATGTCCTGTCCTCTTCAGGGACGTTACCTGGTTGCGTGCTCAAATATGTATATATTTTGGATTATTGGTGCGCAACGAACTTTATTATTTCCCTGTAAAACAGATTCAAAATGTAAGCTGATGGTGCAAGAGTCAGACGACTATTGCTTCTACATGTACATGATCGATTAGCGATGCCCTCAACATTTAAAATATGCTAAACTTCAGTGATATGAGGCAGTTCTGTGACCTCGAAGATGCCCAAACACTTCTGCGCGCCATGTGCCTGCGCCAATCGGTGGTTACAAACATATAACAGTTCTTGTGAATCAAGCCTCATCACACGAAACTTTAGAAAAAGGCACTTAAGCGCCCGGGGCAACATGGTAGCATATAGTAGTTGTCGTGCGTAGTAGCATAGTACAATTTGTAATGGGCAAGGTAGAATTGAGTCGTTCCGTTACAACACCACGGACAGCAGCGTACCTGAGAAACCTTGCTGGGCTCTTCCGTATACGTGCACATACACCGTGAACGTTGTTTGTCGTTTATAACCTCGTGTTCCTTAGTAGAGTATGCTTCATGGTTTCTACTACAGCGTGCCTCGCGGCTCGTTTTGTGTCCGTATTGGGGTCACAGAGCGTTACTATATTACAGTGTGCAGGTACGTAGCCTGTATTTATTTATTTATTTATTATTTATTATTTATTTATTTATTGATTTATTTATTTATTAGAAATACTTAAGTGCTTCTAGGCACGACGCAAAGGAGTGAGAAGACAATAGTTACATGTGTATCTAAAAAAGAAAAAGAAAATAAATATGGCAGCTTTGCCTTTGTGGTGACAAGCCAACAGGAAGTGTGAGCTGGGCCGCCTGTCTTTTCCTCTCCATCTCTCTCTTTGTCGCTTTCTCGCTCTTTATTTATTTCCCTTTTGCCTCTATTTTTATTTCTGTCTTTCGTTCTCCATCAGTTATTTTCTCTTCTTCGCTCTTTATATCTTTCATCCATCTTATCTTTCTATTTCTCGCTCCCTCCTTTTTTCCATCTCTTTTTCGCTCTCTCTTTCTTGCTTGTTTGTTCTATATTTTCTCTATATCTATTTGGTGTCGTTATTTTCTCCCTATTTATTTCTCTCTAAGTCCATTTCTTTACCTGTCTTTCCATAGTTTTGGTCTTCTCCCCCTTTTTTTTTCGTTTATTTTTTTTTTCGTTTATTCTCCGTTCTGTTTTCTGTCTACCTTTCTTTATTTCTCTCTATTTCATTCTTTCTATCTCTTTCTTTTTATTTCTCTCTACTCGTTCTCTCACTCATAAGAGGTATTGCGTCTCACGCTCGACCAATTGGTGCATGTGTCCTTGGAGCATAGCAGAAGATGAAGAGGAGGACGAAGTGAGCGCACGAGCGGAGGTTCACGATGACCATAGTCTTAGGTTCGCTCCGCTCCAATGCTATCAAAAAAAAGTACAAGACGTATTGCACAGCCAATCTGACACCTTGCTCATCCGTTATGCTGGCGATGGAGGCGGGGAGGTTTTGCCCGGCGGGGCTTGTCGCATAGGGATAAGCGATTGATTGTGAAATATTGTGCGACTAGATCATAGCCTCACTGATAGCGACGATCCGTGTTTGGCGATTTGAATCGAGTTTGATGAAACGGCGTCCTTGAAATATCTGTTATAGTCGTATTATGATATGAGGATATAAACGCGAGAAAAGCATTATCAACGCCACCACGCGACTTACACTTGGACAGATTAGTGCTGCTCTTCACTCTATAACCCTTAGCACGCCTTGTGGTTCCGTCCTCATAACACACACAATTATCCCTTCGTTTTAGTATTGTCCTGTCAATCTGGGAACGTCGATAGGGGCGTTAATTTGCGATAGTTTCGCAATTAGAACATGTGCAGTAGGCACTGTAGCTTGTCGACTTATTGCTCGAACGTTCTCGGAGTGCGTTTTGGCAGCTAGAACGACCTGCCAGAACTTCCTACGTAGTGCAATGTTGTCGTGTTGTTCAGGCAACAAAAGTGTCTTCAGGCATCCTTCGGGACAGGGG